>JBAMMX010000021.1:4838429-4995929 GCA_037126225.1 Dillenia turbinata | reverse complement strand
TAGGAAACGAAGTGGGGAGAACATCCATTGATGGAGCACCTTGTTCTGATATGCTCTCCCCCTCCTTGACACTCCTCCTGGACTTGGCCCTCATCCACCTCTCAGTGGTTATCTTCATAAGATCGTCCCCCTCGATGAAAGTGAGAACACCAATGAGCTCCATTGCTCTCTTCTTTACCAGAAGGGGCCTCTCGATTTGCACCTTTTCACCCACTAGCTTTAACATCTCCTTGTCAAGAAGGGCTTCAACATAGAGGGCCCTACTTTTTTAGGAACAAAAATTCCCAACAAAATGAACGAAACTCAAAAGCTAAGAAGATTTTGGAGGCTTTAGCCCCACGAAAGGCTCTGCTCTAGCCTCGGCAACACAGGGATCAACTCCTTCTTTTTTATCTCCATAAAAAAGAACTTTACTATCCATGACTTGTCAATACTCTCCTTATAAAAAAAACCTCAACTTTGATTCTGACCTTATCTAAAGGCAAAACCACCCCTTCATCGAACCCCTGGAGATACACCTCCTTAAAGAAAAAAATCAAGGACAAAATCTCGAAATTAAAACTTAAATGGTAGTGACTCAGTAGGCTAGCTACAGCCATGATCAAACGCCAAATGCTGGGGATCAACATAGTCGGAAAGATGTTCCAACCTTTCAACACCTTAGCCAAAGGACTCCAATAGGGTACTTGAAGACTGTACTTCACATATTCCCTGCACATTGGAACCTCTAGTGCTTCACTTGCCCTTTTTTTCTCCATGGGAAATCACAACCAATAATCATCGCCCAACCCCATCTCGTTCATTATTTCTCATAGTTCTTTCTCTATCATTATGCTCCCAATTTGATTGATATCATGGTGAGCTTGTGATTCGAAATCCTTTGCCATCTCTAAGCTTTCACAAATTTAACAAACACTAAATCTCCAAATTCTCTCTCAAAAAGCAAACTGATAAAAGTATATCAAGTGCTATGCTATCTATAACCGATTGTAAACAATGTAAAGTGTATCAAATACGATACGTGAAAATCAAGGTGGCACATCTTGTATTTAATGCTTCACTTTCAAATTTCACAATTCCTACTGTCTCAACTCTACTTCTAATGCCACTTTTTTGGAATGACATTAGGAGTGGGGAAAATAATAGTACAGACCCCAATGGCCCATAACCATAGAGGTCAAAAACCACAAAGCCTACAAACCACCAAGGGGCTTCTTGATAAGCACCTAATACAACTGAAGAGGAGCTTGGTCGAACTCTCTCGATTAAGCCTTCTGGCTACTGCTCAGTTGAACTCTTTCAGTTAAACCTCTCGGTTGCCTCCAAGCGACCTTCCATTGGACAACTATCGAGTAACGTCTCTACCAAGCAAATCAAGATCATGATCACTTGAGATTTGAATGTGCTAGTCATGGAAGTAATCTCCCCCGATAAGAAAGGAAATCTCTATGACAACTTGAAATTCCCTTAATCACGTAAGATCTCAAATCTCCTAAAAGTCTTTGATTATAGTTCTTATAATTTTAGAAGATCTCTAATGATCTCTCCATAAAATAACTAAGGTTTTTCTATTCTAAACAAGAGTCTTGTCATGTATGCACATACTATATATACTAAGTAAAGGTGGCCCATCATATACGTTCTTTGCACACATTATATATATATATATATATATATATATATATATATATATATATTTTATTCAGAGGCTATACAGGGCAAATCTAAACCCCTACTCAATTTGTTTTCTCTTTCATCATCGTTCTTTTTTATTTGAGTATCAGAGCTTCTTTCGTTAGACCACCTTCAATGGGCATTTTGCAGACCTTTCTATCCACGAAAATCCAGTAGGTGCTTTAGTACCAATCCCCGCTCGATCGGGAAGAGCAATTTTATATATAGAGTAAACCCACCTCCAACAAAAGTGTTGATGGTTAAATTCCAATTGAGAAATTAATGAGAGGAGCACTATACTTGTCAGGTGTTTTGTAGGCCATTCTATCCACGAAAATCCAGTAGGTGCTTCAGTACCAATCCCCGCTCAAGTCGGAAGAGCGATTTTATCTATAGAGTAAACCCACCTCCAGCATAAATGTTGATGGTTAAATTCCAATTGAGAAATTAACAAGAGGAGCACTATACTTGTTGTCTTCAAATAAGGATATCTGTGGTGTGGTGTCCTTGAGGGATGGTCCCGTGGCAACAGTCTCCCTCCCTCAATCCCGTGATTTGGAATTCGATTTCTGTTGTAACAAAAATAAATAAATAAATAAGGATACCTGTGATAAGAGGGAGATTCAAGCGGTGATAGATATTTTAAAGTATTTAAAGTCGATATTTCCTTTATCAATGTATCTCATTTCAAGACTCTTTTGATGAAAAAGGTATCAAGTACGAGTCGTAGATGAAGATGTGAAGTTGCGTATCATCATAAGGCCCTTCTCAAAATTTTTGTGATAGGAAAACAACCAATCCTATGAGTCCTTTTATTATTTATTTTAATTTGTAATTAAAATGGAAGAAAGAAAAAGAAAGTTATTGTCATGGCGACCCCCTTGTTTTGACCTGTTTGGACGGGTGTCACGCCCATCGTCTTTGGAAGTCCAAACTTGTGTTTGAGATTTCCTCTTCCGTGTTTTGCTCTTGGACACATGAATGGAAAATTTACAAATAAATAAATAAATAAATAAATGGTCGTGAATATTACTTTTCCATATATGATTGACAAAAAGTTACAGGCTGTTCCTCAGTCAAGAGATTATTGATATGAAAGGTTCCAAGATATGCATCCTAAAAGCCAAAAATAAAATTAAAAAAGAGACGAATTAAATGAAAAAGGAAATTCAAAAGCAAAATGCCTTTCAAACTTATTTTGGAGTAATGATGACCCTTTGAATGGCATTGGAGACTAGGAAGACATCTTAGTCATTTTGATATGCATTCTTTTTTCTTTTTCTGCCATGTAGATTTGTCGATGGACAAATGTTGTTTTTTTTTTTTTTTATTATAATGTTGTGAATTTATGGTTACAATAAGTATTTTGGTTATATATAAATTATAATCACTAAAATTTGAATTTACTCTATAAAAAAATTATCGGATATAAAATTTCCAAGTTATGTTTAAACCTATTTAACTAAAGAGATTATGGGATAAAATTGTGGGGTTATATATGCTTAGCTTGTTAATTAATATCTAAATACAGGACCCACACATATTTTAATATGGATGCAGAAGCAACTACTTCCGAAATTTTAATAGAAAAAATAATATCTACACTTTTGATGTTTTGGTAAATATTATTAAAAATTTTAAAAATATATTAAAATCTTTAGTCATAATAATTGTTTTTCTTTAAAACAAAAAAGTTATTAGTGTATTTCATCCATACATATATATATATATATGTATGTATGTATGTATGTACGTATATATATTTTATTGACCATCGATATCCGGTAATATAACTATATTGGGTTGAGTAGACGTGGGATCTAATTTAGAGAATATTCTTCCTAAAATTTTTTAATTTTTGATTCTCAAAATTTAAAATTGGGATATTTGTTAAAGTTTGTGTCCATGTGTGCGTGCCTATATATAGTGTATGCGTGTGTGTCATATGGAATGAAGTTTCTTTGGAAATACGGCCCTGACTCCAAGGGAATTTTGTTTTTTTAATTATCTCCGTGCATGCTATCCTCGGTTGTTGTTTGTTAATACTAGAAAACGTTTTCATCATTTTTTTCTCTTTTACATATATTTGGATGGAAGAATTTGGAAAAGAAATAAAAAATTTGAAGAAAAAATTGGTTACTTTTTTTTGTTTAGAAGTTTTACGTGAAAAGAAAAGAAAAGAAATGGAGTGATTTTTAATATAAAAAAATTTCTTTCTAAAAGTAGAAAGAAACTGAGAGAAAAAAAGTTATCTCATAAATATATCAAATTTATCCTTTTAAAATTGAAAGTAAAACTTTTTATTCCCAATGAGTCTAATTTCTTTTCTTTTCTTTCAAAAACTCCCAAATAAGATGAGAGAAAATTATTCTTTTTCTTTTCTCTCATAACTAATCTTTTTTTCTCTCTCCAAAACTCTCAAAAATACCGTTAAGTATATTTGGATGGAAGGATTTGGAGAGAAAAGAAAAGGTTTGGAAAAAAATTGATTACTTTCTTTCATTTGGAAGTTTTATGTGGAAAGAAAAGAAGAAAAATGAAGTGATTTTTAACATAAAAAATTTTCTTTCCAAGAGTGGAGAGAAAATGAGAAAAAATGAGAGAAAAAAATTGTCTTATAAATATACCAAATTTACCCTTTTAAAATTGAAAGTAAAACTTTTTATTCTCAATGAGTTCTATTTCTTTTCTTTTCTTTCATAAAACTCCCAAATAAGACGAGAGAAAATTAATTTTCTCTCCTTTTCTTTTCTCTCATAATTAATCTTTTATTTTTTCTCCAAAACTTCCAAACATACCGCTAAATAAAAGGTTGTGTGACAAATGGTTTTTCTCTATCTAAAAACAAAACCAATTCAATTCATATTTTTTAAATAATATATATATTAATTTTTTTCTCAAAAAATAATTAAAGTTTCTTGTTTTCTCTCTACATTTAAACAAATTTATTTCTTTATTTTAAAAAATCAATCTGATTTAGATTATTTCTCTCAAACTAAATATTTTTTTTTTTTTATATTTTTTTTTTTATTATTTTTTTTTTTTTTTTTTAAAAAAAAAAAAAAAAAAAAAAATTTTTATTTTTAAAAAAAAAAATTTTTTTTTTTTTTTAAAAAAAAAAAAAAAAAAAAAAGAAGTGTGTAAAAGAATATATATTAAGCAAATGTTCGAACAAATATTTAATTACGTTAAATTTCAGATTACAATTTAAAAAGTTTTCAAAATTCATGGGAAAAGCATGTTCAAACAAACAGATGTGTCAAAGAATATTTAATTTTGTTAGATTTTAGATTACAACTTTTTTTTTAAAAAAAAAAAAGGGTTTGTTTAGCTCTAATATTGGAGGTTTTTTTCTTCATATAGATAGATTTTTTATTTTTTATTTTTTATTTCTTTATAAATGGGAAAAGCACAAAAAAACAACAAAACCAAGAAAGAACCAACATCAACCGGAGATGCAACCCAAAAAAACATATGAGAGTACAAGTGGGTTATGCCTCGGACTCCCAAAATTTCACTTATTGTGGTAAATATAGAAGATTCAGTTTTAAATCGATAAATTTAATATTTCAGAAAAAATATATAAATATGAAAATACTGTTTTAGCAGTTAATTTTTAATATATGAGTTATATTCTCCATTAATTTAGGACCAAAACCATATTAAATTCTAAATCTGTCGGCCTCTAGGGAGAGTTAAGCGCAACGTCAATTCTATTCTATGGGGCTCTTTGTTGGGCTCTATCATTATATAGGGTTCATATTTAAAATTTCTCAGATTGTGGCAAATTTTCATTGATTGCGACACCCGTTTCAATATAACGTCTTAATTTTTTATTTATGCAACAATCAACAAAAAGATGCCTCGTGAATTATGATAAAATCAAGACTACTTTAGTTATATGATGCAATGATAAATTACATATCTCATTACTTCAAACTTCTTTACAAATTTATGAAGTTGATCTTGTACTCACATACATACATACATACATACATATATCTCCTGAGTCTGAGACATACCAATATCCCCATGGCATGTCAATTTTGTGGAAGCTCTTGCATTATGTTATAGAAGATATCAGCATCATCATAGGTCCACCACCATGCATATTCATCATTCTCACTCCATATGCTACAGGGAGAAACAATTTCAGGCTCTCCGAAGAATGACTCAAAATTGTTCGTATCGAAATAATCATGAGTCCAAAATAATGGGTCGGCCCAAAAATCTCCCGGATTAGGGTTCCCATTTTCTGAAGTGGAGCTTGTCTCGGTTGCTATTGAAGAATCATTGGAAATAGCTATGGTGCTCATGAGTTCATTACTAGGGTTGCTTGGTTTTGAGGTGAAAGAGAAGCTCTCCAAAGTTGGGAAGACAGTGGAGTCAATGTGATCACTATTTAGTTCACACTCAATGATTTTGTTGTTGTTGTTGTTGTGTTTGAACTTAGATGCCCCTTTAGATCTCTCACCATCATTGGACACTATGTTACCAGACTTGATTTTCTTCTTCAGGCTTGTATGCCAATGGTTCTTGATGTCATTGTCCGTCCTTCCAGATAAACTCGCAGCAATTGCTGACCATCTGCAAACACACATTATAGAATCCACACCAATTCAATTTCCAAAACTACCATGTTATTTGCAGCAACGTTGCAGGCTTGCTAGTACTTTCATGTTTCCGGTTGAGGAGCTAATAGTAAGATAAAAGGATTTATCATGCAAGAGCATTCTCCTATTGGCTGATCAAGTGTTTTGCTGATTTTTATTTTTCAAAAAGTTCATGTAAGAGAATATGCATAGTTAAACTATTAGATACTAATTTAGCTCTATATATATCGTATGAAAATTTTCTTTTGCGAATAATATCATATAATAATCATTTAAGAAAATGATCATATATGTGGTACTGACTACTCCCCCTCTTTCAATCTCCCTTTATATTGGTTGCGAAACTTACTTATTTCCGAGCTCTGCATGTAATTTAAGTATGATATCATCTTCTTCTTTGGTGAAGTTGCCACGTTTGATATTTGGTTGCAGATAATTCAGCCATCGGAGCCTACAACTTTTCCCACACCTAGCAAGACCTAATCAAAAGGAATGAAAAAAATGAAGTTATGATCAAGAGCCAGAAGTTAGAGAGTACTGCAAAACAAAATTAAGGTGTGTGTTTTGTATTATACGTTCTAACCTGCAAGCTTGGGAAGTTGTCTCCAATTGGGATGACCATGTTTGTTTACATAAGACATCAACAATCGATCTTCTTCAGAGGTCCATACGCCTTTCTTCACGCCATCTTTTCCATACTTGGTTGTTTTCACCATCTCTCTCTCTCTCTCTCTCTCTCTCTCTCTCTCTCTCTCTCTGTGAATTTCCCACAAACTCTTAGATTTGAACTCACCTACCAAGTAAGAGTTGGAAGTCTCTCTTGGTCTTCGTACTATGAATTATGTATACATTTATATAGAGGAATAAATGTGTCCAACAGCTGTTCCCATTCTTGACCACGTCAGAGGGCACTATAACCATCAACCTATTTTTATACATTTTATTTAATTTTTTTTGTGGACTCGGGCAAAAGATGAAGTATGAAAAAGACAAAATGACCGGTCTTTCATTATGTTCCTCATTTGCCAAGTCACTTTGAACAACTAATTTTTACGTCATTTTATATATTTTAATTTTCAAGTCATTTTTACATCATATTTTCTATTTTGTTTTCCCAACTACAGACCCAGCACGAGGCTTATCACTACAAACTCTAAACATTTTCTTTTTCGAAGTATATTTTGTGAGTCTCATCCTCCTGTTATTACACATTCGGTATGAATAATAATTATAATTTTTATGAGAATTTTTTCGATATAATCTCATCAAAATATTAAATAATCATAAAATTTTCATAACTTTTTAGATTATGAACGGACTTTTCTTCCCCCGCCCAAAAAAAAAAAAACTCTTTAGTAGAATTTAAATCAATTATTTTAAATTATAAACATTTATCATCTTTACTCAAACCATTATTCTATGGATATTCAAAATCCAGTTTGCTTATTATATAACTCAACTACTATTTCATTTTTTAAAAAAATCTTAAATTTGAATATCTTATATATATATATATATATATATATATATATTAAAAATATATATATACGTGTGGTCCTCTTTATAAGTCTTAAAAATGAACAGAGAATTGAAGTGAGAAATGAAGAAAATCAAATGAAAACAAATAATTAGCATCGTCATCCTTTCGGTCAAATGACAGGGAAAGGTACTCATAACTAAAACTACATCAGCGGCGGAGGAAAGCCAAACAATTTTTTTTCCCCAAAAAAATTATAATTCTCCGACCAAAATTTAGGATTTTCCCCTTGAGATTTTTTTTTTCAAAAATAATTTATAATATAAAATTTTAAAAATTATAATTCTTAACGATGTTGATCCCTCAAAAAAGTGTAATCTATCCAATTAAAATTTATGATTTTCCCCTTTAATTTTTTTTTTCTCTCTTTCCTCCCCCACTTTTTTCATTCTTGTACTACCGCTTCTTAAAAAAAAAAAAAAAAAAAAAAAAAAAGATTCGAGTAGAAATATATGGAAGTATAGGAGTTGATGAGTGCTCTGCTTATTCTAGTATATGTACCTGTTCATATATTACTTTAGCTTCTTTAAATTCTCTTCATAGGAGCCGCAAGATTTAAAAAAAATAAAACAAAAATTATATCATTGTGTAAATGTCCATTCATCAATTTTTTTAATTCAACTGTATTTTAAATTGAAATTTAACTTGAAAATAGAAATATGAGAAATGTCTAATTATTTTGGATATTTAAATCGAAATTATTTAAATTGAAATTTAACTTTATTTAAATTGAAATTTTAAAATTTATAATAATTATTTAAATCGAAAGTATTTTGCAAAAATTTACAAAAATATGTCTTATCCGTGTGAAGAGGGACTATTCAATATTTTGGACCCATATTTCGGCCGCCGACCAAAACACGTAAATCACAAAACGGGCATTTTTAATGTCTTTTTTCTGGTATTAAAAAATAATAATAATACTAGATGGCCCCACAAAAGACTACCAAAAAAAAAAAAATAATAACAATAGAGATTCACGTGAGAGTGATAGGGCCCACCGAGGGAGGGACCAAAACCAATCCGACGAAGATGATGATGATATATACTTCTCTGCCTAAGCCTCATTGGTCCAATGAAAAAAGAACTAAATTTTTTTAGTTAATTTTTTGAATTTAAATATTAAGAATCAAAAACATAGATTTGGAGAGCTCATCTCTTAATAAAATCAATAGTTAATTCAAATAATATTAATCAAAATAAATAAATTAATTATCAAATATTAATCGATCAAAAAAATAATAATATATACTTCTCCTCTTAAGTCACATTTAGTTCGCCCCATTTTCTTTTATTTTGCCAATATTAAAAATTACAATAAATAAGATGTTACACCATTCAAATTTATAAAATATTACCATATTACGCTTTTATTTAAAATTTAACTAAAAATGAACAAAAATCCAAGATAGCATAATAGATGTTGAAATCAGTCTTGACTTTTACAAGTAAATTGATCTTCTGACTCAAGCAAGAGTTTGGTGCCGATGTGTTCGCCAGATCCTTTTGAATGAGACCTGCAAAAAATCTGCCAGAGGTGGCTCTGACAGAGGAAGCTCCAACATTCAAGTCATAGAAAGTAATGAGGGAATAAAAGACTTAGAAAGGCTAAACTATAGCCCTGTGGTGCCTCTGTATGATGAGTGTAAAGTTGAGTATATAGACATACCTTTGCGGGCCACCTTTACACTCTATATATAGCATGTGTATGCATGGCAAATCTGATGTGTGCTAAGAAGCGCAGAAACCCTACTTACCTTGTAGAAAGATCGTTAGAAATCTTCTAAAATTATAGAAACTGTAATCAAAGAGTTTTAGGAGGTTTAGAATCTCTCGATATTAAGAAATGTTTATGTTGCCAAGAAAATTTCCTTCCTTATCAAGACTATTGGAGATTTGGAAGAATTAAGGACGTTTCCAATTGTTATGGACATTTCCTTTCTTATCTGACGGGATTATAGAAGATTCAAATCTTGTGTGATCATTATCTTAATTTGCTTAGTGAAGATGTTATGTGATGGGAGATATCTAACTGAGAGAGTTAGACTAAGAGAGTTAAATCAAGAGAATCATAATGAGGGGATTCGATTGAAAGATGACAATCGAGTAAGATGAGATCGAGCAAGAGAAACGCTTGGTACCGAGAGAGGTCGGCTTTGCACCTGTTCAGTCATCCTAGTTATTTACTGAGAGGTCGCTCTATGACTTGTCTATGGACTTCACAGTTATGGGCTATTGGACCCTTTATAACATGTGTTATGATCATAGGCTATTGAGCTCTATATCATTATTTGCCCTCCGCTCCTAATAACATTTTGGAAAAATGATATTAGGAGAATTGGAGAATTCGAAGAGACGGGAAAGTAGATCATTACATGCAGAATAGTGCCAATTAGACTTTTCAGTTTCCTTTAAAAAGGGGTTTTCGATTGAGTGAATCGTACTCAAGGCGTTTTCTTTCTCCAGCCTGTTTGTTTGTTTGTAGAGAGAATTTGGGTTTTTGAGGTATGCAATATTTTTAAAGAAGTAGAGATGGCTAAAGGTTAAGAATCACAAAATTGTCATGATATTAGGGAGAATAAGAGCATAATGACGGGAAATGAATTAGAGAAAACGGTGAAGGTGATGGGTCCAGGTGATGATTTTTGGTTGAGATTGCATGTTGAGGTGGGAACATTTTCACTCTTATTTGTGAGTCTATGGATTGCATGATTTGCAAGAAAAAGTCTTGTTCTTGTAAGGACGCTGATGGTCCTCTTCTGAGGATCTGTAAACGTGTTATTGGTGGAGGGTGAAGACGAGGGATAGTATAATTTATTTTTTAGATGTTATGTTTGATGTAGGTAGTGACGTTAGTCTTATTTTAGATGAATCTAGTCATAAGGAGCGAGGGAATGAAGAAAGGAAGCAATAGGATTTTGGAGGGCAAATGACACACTGGAGGGGTGCCTCTGAAAGAAATTGTTGGGAAAACATGATTTACGAAATTTCTTATGATTTGGATGAGGCAGAGAAAACATGTAATCTTATACAAATGATGATAGATTCTGGTTATGGATTTCTTATCAGATGTGGTGGAGAGATCCTTAGTTCTAAGATGCGTGAGGCAGAGTATTTATGTTATGAAAAGTAGGTTTTCATGGATATCCAGGGCTCAAAGAAGTAGTGGATCTGAAGACTACCCTGGAAAATCTTAGTATAGGAGGCTGGGAACCAAGATGAGGGAGAATGAGGCGAGATGAATTAACTTAGGAAGTGAGAAAATGAAGGCTATTGAGAGCTATTAGCATAGTCCGAGAAGCTGCAACGAGCTGAAGAAGCTCTACACCAGGTGAGACTGGAGGGGATCGCGGCTGCCGATGCTGGCTCCAAGGCAAGACTAATCTCATCTTCTTCCGTTTACTTTACTCGTACTGTGTATACAAATTTGTGTCAAAGAGAAAGATATTCGTTTGTTACCTTCGAGTTATTGTTCCCATATTGATCATGCATTGCAATAGAATGACATATGAAGGCAGTTAAGAGTATTAACATAGTCCGAGAAGCTACAACGAGCTGAAGAAGCTTTGCACCGTGCGAGACTGGAGAAGATCGCAGTTGCCGATGCTGGCTTCAAGATGAAACTAATCTCATCTTCTTCCATTTATTTACTCATGCAGTATATAAAAATTTGTGCGAATGAGAAAGATATTCGTTTGTTACATTTGCATTATTGTTCCCATATTGATCATGCATTGCAATAGAATGACTTGAGCATTAAGTAGTTGTTGAAGACGTTGTAGTTGAAAGATGGTGTTAGAATCTTTTAAGGCTTAGAGCCTAAAATAGTGTTGTAACTCATGAGGTGTGATGCCAAGAGAATGAGAATTAGATTTTGTTTGTGTACTAGTACTCGCATAAGACATGAAGATGAGAGGATTCCTGTGTAAGTCATAATTCCAAGAGAATACCAACATAAGGCCAAGAGAATACCAACATAATGCCAAGAGAATACCAATATAAGGTTGAGAGAGTACCATAAGACATAGAGCCTAGAGAGTGGGTGCAGAACCCATGTGTAGCACAGAGCCGAGGGAATGGACATGCCAACCTGCTTGAGAGTTATATCTCGTATATGACACTTTAAGTGGTGCGAAGCTGAGAGTGGGTGCAGAATCCGTGTGCGGTGTGGAGCCAAGAGAATGAGCGTGCCTACCTGCTAGGGAGTTACATCCTGTTTATGACATTTTAGGCAACACGGAGCCAAGAGAATGGGTGTGGCACCTATATGCGACATGAAGCTAAGAAAATGAGTGCAAAACTTGTATGCAGCGTGGAGCTAAAAGAATGGATGTGTCTGCCTGCTTGTAAGTTATGTCTCGTATATGACACATTAGGTGACGTGGAGCTAAGAGAGTGGGTGCGGAACCCATATACGGCACAAAGCCAAGAGAATGGGTGTGCCTACTTGCTTGGGAGCTATATCCTATATATGATACATTAGGTGGCATAGAGCTTGGAAAATGGACTAATAGCAAACACACAAGTTATGTGAATTTTATGTTCTCAGTATGGTAGAACCGTCTAAATGGTTGAGGCAATTAGTTCTGGGACAAACTGTCGAGCGGTGGTGATGAGAGCGAAAGCCACACTCTTGATAGGCCTTTAATTGATTTCCGATTCCTGGAGCACTCAACTAATGTAGTATAGTGGCCTTTGTGAAGCACCATTCAGTCTTACAAGTGTAGAGCAAAGGGCTAGGTCAGAGACAGATAATAAATGTATAGTTTCTCATCAAGGATGGGTCGAAAGAGTAGTGGAGGAGATAAGAGGTACTCCTTAAGCTTGTTGAAGGCCATTTGGCACTCCGATATCTATACAAACTTTTGAGATTTCTTCAGTGCATCGAAGAAATGGTTGTATTCTTCTTCTATCTTTGACATAAACCTACTCAAAGCCACGATCTGTCCTGTAAGACGTTGTGCCTCCTTCAATGTTCTTGGTGGCGTTATGTCTAGGATGGTTTGAGTTTTCTCTGAGTTGTCCTCAATTCCTCGATTGGTGATTAAGAAACCCAAGAACTTGTCAGAGGTGATAATAAAGGTACACTTGGCTGGGTTCTGCAAATTCAAGACTGTTGTGTTAGGGGAGTTTCTCTTGGATGAAACAAAGTTGTTGACAGGGGGGCTTTGGAGGTGCCAACTTCGCTCCTTTTTGGCAACATGGCAAGAGAGAGAGAGCGAAACAGGGCATGGAATTTCTTTGGCTAAACAGTTAGTCCTTTCTACAGATTGTGCCAATCTATTGAAGTCAATTTTGACTTCCCAAGTAATTGATCTTCTGGCTCAAGTGGAGTTTGATGCCGATGTGTCCGCTTGATCCTCTTGAATGGGAGACATGCAAAAGATCCGTCAAAGGTGGCTTCGGTGGAGAAAACTTCGATACTCAAGTCAGAAAAAGTACTAAGGGAATAAAAGACTGAGAGAGGGTGAACTATGGTCTTGTGTTGCCTATGTGCGATGAGTGTAAAGTTGAGTATGTAGACGTACCTTTACGGGCCACCTTTGCACTGTATATATAGTATGTGTATGCATGGCAAGCCTCCCGTGTGCTAAAAGGCGTAGAAACCCTATTTATATTGTGAAGAGATCATTAGAGATCTTCTAAAATTACAGCGATTATAGTTAAAGACTTTTAGGAGGTTTAGAATCTCTCGAGATTAAAGAAAATTTAAGTTGTCAAGAAGATTTCATTCTTTATCGAGACTATTGGAGATTTGGGATCTTACGAAATTAAGGAAGATTTCAACTATTATGGAGATTTCCTTTCTTGTCTAGTGAGATTATAGGAAATTCAAATTTTATGTGATTATGATCTTGATTTACTTAGCAGAGATGTTACATGATGGGAGAGATCTAACCAATAGAGTTAAATCAAGAGAGTTCGATCGAGGGACTCATAATAAGAGGATTTGACCGAATGAGGATGACCAAATGATTGGTACCAAGAGAGGTCGGCTATGCACCTGTTCTGTCATCCTGATTATTTACCGAGAGGTTGCTCGGTAACCTGTTTATGGGCTTCACAGTTATTAGCTGTTTGGCCCTTTTAAAATTTGTGTTATGATCATAGGCTGTCAAGCCTTGGATCATCGAAAGGAAATTTAATAAAACTTCTCAAAATATTAAGTTGATAAATAGTTCTAAAAAACTTAAATGGACAACTAAGATGGGATGGACAGAATAATAATTATAAATATTTTTCGTGCTCTAAGCTCAAGCCCTTCATTGTATAATCTAGTAATTTTTTTATTTTTGTATATTACCATCCGGTATCCAGAGTTTTGACCCGACTAATCCAGATCAACCTACCATCGGACCCACTAGGAGGAGGTCTTCCAATGGTGTTTTTTCCATTCCCATGAAAGATCAAATCCGAGCAAATAATTAAGGAGTGAGACATTTTTTCCACCACACCGACACATACAACATTTATTAACCATAAAAGAGAAACGTTATATGATAAAAGGGATTATATTAATAAAATTTTACATAATAATTTATATTAAGACTAACTATTAATTAAAATATTAAAATATTTTAATTATTTTAAATATATTTAATTAAAAATTAATTAAAATACATTTTAATTAAATTTAATTCATCCTTTCAAAACACAATTATTTTAATTAATTTTTAATTCATCCTTTCAAAACACAATTATATTGTGCAATTCATTCTAATAAGTTTTGTTCCACAAGTCTATTTAATAATTGAGAATTCAAGGTAAACTTTAACAAAAATTTCTGGAACACTAATGGCTTTTTTTTTTTTTTTTTTAATGTAAGACATTCCCACGGGTTCCTAGTCAACAGAAAAAGCTGGTTTTGAATGATGTGGGGTACGATGTGAATGGGCATTGGCTCTTTAGCTTTTTCGGAGTTCCTTTGCGGAAAAGACCAAATAATTCCTCGAAAAAAAATTAAAAAAAAGATTATATCAAAAAAGATTCTCTTAAATTAGATTTTATAATATTTAAATTAAATTAATTAAAATATGATTCCGAATACCAATTAATTATAAAAATAAGAAAAAAATACAATAAATGACTAAAATGACTTGATTTAGTGTAGAAATTGAATAATTTATTATAATTACTTCAGCAACTTTAAATAATTAAAAAATCAAAATGGAATTAAAATCAGGATTATGATATTATATTAGATTTGTTCTTTATTCGGATAATAGTTAAAAACATTCCAATCACTTTGTTCAAATGAACTTGAAAATATTATTTGAAATCAGCCTTTTTGTGAATGACTTGTTCCATTTGTTGACCTAAACGTTACTCGACGAGGGAAGAAAAGGAACCCCACATTGATAATTTGACCTACTTTTTTGAATGGGGTCCCAAGGTTTTCTCAATCAAAGAAAAGCTATGCCCCGTCAAAGGATCAATATGAGTATTATATTATAAGCTTCCAGATAACAATAAGGGTTACTCTATGATTCATATTCTCGTAATTATTGATACTTATGAGTTAATAACTATTCAACTTTCATATAAAAATTACTGATTGTTTTATCATTACATTTCTCTGAAAATGATGATTGTTTTGTTTAATGATGATTTAATGGTCAGAAATTTCATAAATATCATTACTCATAAGTATTTCTAGAAAAGCCTAATCGAACAAATGCAAAATGGCATTCCATTAAACTCTTTGAAAGATAATTGAACTGAGAATTACACTTTTTGACTGGATTATGGCTATCGTCCGTTTTTTTTTTTTTTTTAAAAAAAAGGTCAAATTTAAATGAGTTATTTAATACAAAAAATTATTAATAAAATAATGAGATTAGTTAATTAGATAGACAAGTTTTATTTTTATTTGTAAATTGTTATCTTTTATAGTAAAACTTTTTTTAGTAAAAAATATATTAAGTAAAATAAAATAAGATAGAGACAATAGTATAAAATGACTGTAATTGAAATAAAAATATTTAAATGGATGTATAAAAAAATAGAAAAAATAAAATTAGAAACGAAGAGATACGTAATAAGTTAGAACTTAGTTCAATTGCGGATAAGATAGCACAGTACGGTTTGATATGGTTTGGATATGTGCAATGAAAATTCAAAAACGCACCGTTTAGAAAGACTGAGAATTTAAATATAAGAGATTTAATAAAATGTGAAAGTAGACCGTTGAAAATTTGGATGTAACTTATCCGTAAAGATATGATAGTTAAGTATTTAGTTAATGAGATGATCTTAGATAGGAATGAGTGGGATAGAAGAATCCGTACAAATTAAATCAATACCTTTATATTATTATTATTATTTTTATCTTTTTGATATTTGTTTTTTAAATGATCGATTTTAAATTTTAAAATTAAGATTCAGATTGTTGTTGTAGGGACAATTTAAATTTGATATAAATTTAAGGTTGTTGAATAGATTCCTGGTGAAGCGAATAATCAAGCAAAAGAATGATTAACTAGTAGGTATTGGAAATAAAAGCGGTTGTTTCTTTTTGAAAAAATTTTCAAATGTTTGATTCAAATGTCTTTATGAAATAATCAAATACTTTAGACTAATGACATGACTGCTTTTTGACCCTTAGAATCCACGGTTTGGTTTCCTAAAGTTGTGAAAATACTTGCCCATTAAACCATGTATGCAAAAGCATGTTTTTTGGTGGGAATATACACAACATGAGTTTTTTAAAGACACCTGAGTGATAATGAGCTCTTATTCAAGTGTCTTCTTAAAGATTTAGTATTCGAACTTTTATGAGCATGTGTTATTTTTTTATTTTCGTAACCCTATGTAACCAAAAAAAAAAAAGAATATACACAACATGAATTATGCTCTGCCTCTGGTATTTGAGTTCATAACAAAACTTCTTTTTCAATTGAATGTCACTTCTTTCTAGAGATGGGCCTTGCCTAGGCCAACGCATTATAATTCAATTGGAAGAGAGGTCACAATAGAAGAAAGGGCAGATGGGCCTTAGAGTCGGGCTATTCAAACCAGGCACATGGGCTGTGGCCCTTCGATGGCCTTCGGTATACCTCCTTTGACTTGACATCCTCATTGATCCACTTCTCAGTCTCCTCATGGAACCAAACTCCTTTAAGTGTAGCAGCACAGCACTGCATTCATCTAACCATTGTTTTGGATTCAAGCCATGGGAATAAAGAAATAGAATTTAGGAGAGTTAACCCCTTAATAAGTCTCACAATACTTAGACCGGATTAATCAATGAAGCCTGGATATTGGTTAGTGATAACAAAAAACCGCTTTTACCCAAAAAAAAAAAAAAAAAATTCTTGTCATGCTATCTTCCCTTATCGAGAAGGAAGTATTCATGGTATACTGCAGACGGGAGCAAGATTAGACTTGATAGAAGATTACATCCTTCGGCCCAAAAATATACCCATCAAAATAATTAAATAAAAAAATGAAAACAAGCACCCGAGAGGAGATATATTTTTTTTTGGGGTGCTATAGTATTTAATTTTGTTTCACAATCAACAATGCGAGTGGGCAACTGAGAATGCACAAGTGAAATAAAATTTAAAATAATTTTTTTCTAAAAAAATGAAAAGAAAGGTTGATAAAGTTGGTCACAACAAATGGTCCCGATCTTCAAAAGGGAGTTCACACTTTGTCTGAATACAAAGGTGTTACAGAATTATTGGGCTGGGTGGGATAAAGAAAAACACACAGATAAGTTGCTTTTAGCCCTTTATCCGACGTATCTTTCTTTCTAAAATTTTTTGTGTTCTTATTCTTTCTCATACTTCAACACGCATGCGGGGACAGTTTCTTGGATGGCCACATGGTAATCTGTAACAACTATTAATCATAAAGATTAATAGTTAATCATGATTTGTAAAAATAGTTAATGGTTAATTGTGGGGCTAGCTAGTAAGATGGTTAATAGTTAATGGGTTGATAGTTAGTTAGGTGAAATGGTTAAATAGTTAGTAATATTAGTTAGTAAAATAGTATAAATAGCAATTCAATCCATATAATGAGTATCAAATCAAATACAATGAAATGGAGCTAAAGTCCCTCTCTCTCCCTTTTTGTATTCTCTCTTTCAGTCTCTCTCTAGTTCTTTCTATCTCTCTAACTTTTCTCTCTATTCTTTCTGTCTTTCTCTCTCTATCCCTCTTTCTCTATCTTTTTACCACTCCCTTTTGAATTGGTTTGTTACATGATCAGTCTTCTCAAGGTCCCCATCGAAGGTAAGGATTTTGTAAGGTGAGTTGGCCTTGGCAGACACGGTTCAAAACAATCCATGAAACCCAGAATCAAAGTATATCATGGTCAACGGACGGTTTAACGAACCATCGAGAGTTTAAGGCTTAGATTTTTCATTCAGAGGAATGCAGAACCCGTCGTTTTTCTATTAAAAATCAAATATTGCTAAATTATAATATTAAAAATAAAATATTAATAATAATGATGATGATGTGCTGATATTGTTCATAAATGGGCCTGGATGATGGTGTGGTGTGGTGTGGAATCCACGCAGCTTGGAAAAAATTATCACAATAAATAAAAAAGAAAAAAAAAATCATCTTTTTCTTTTATAGAGTCTTTCTCTTGGTCCCTCCTCTCGCTTTCATGACTTCATTCCGAGAAGGACGAGATAAGTGAGTAGACCCGGCAAAGAATGAGCCAGCAATAAATGAATAAAAAAAAAATTAAAAATAGTCAATTCAATTCATTTTTTTTTTATAAAATTCAACTTTTTACATTATCGTCGTTTTTAATATAAGAATTTCATTAAATTGTCAATTTTGCTTATGTCATGAATGATGGTTAAGAAATTATTCATTTTACGTCATGAGGATGATGGCAGCAGCTTTTAAATAATAATAATAATAATAATAATAATAATAATAGCCCACCGGCCACCAAATAAAGAAAATTCAATTTTGTTTACGTCATGAATGATGCTTCGAAAAGATGATTCTCTTTGCGTCATGAGATGATATCAGCAACTTCTTGACGGGGACAATTTTTTCATTTTAAAAAATTATTATTTACATAAAAAAAATTTATATTTTTATATTTCTCTATATTGAATAAGTTATTTATTTATTTAATAATAATTTTTATATTTTATTTTTAAAGCTAATATTTACATTTTTTATGATTTTAAATTTTATTATAAAATATATGACTATTCTACTATTTTTATATAATAATTAATATTTATATAAAAAATTTTATATTTTTAAATTTTTATAATTTATAATTTTTTACTTTCTTTATTTTTACAAATTATTTTTTTATCTTTCGTATCTATTTTTGTTTTTCAATTTTTGCATCCATGCAATGTACAGCATTGGCCACCAAGAGAATTTTCTTTTTTTTTTCTTTTTTAATTTTGAACTGAGGTCATGGGTTCAATTCTAGATTTTTAACTTTTTTTTCAAAATTATTTTCCCCCAGTTCAAACAAAAACCATGACACCTATGATATAAGTTAATTTTGAATTTTTAAAATATTTGTCTAATAAATTTACTTTTATACTATCCATTATAATGAAAACTAAATATTATGTAACATACAAAATTTTTATCCTGTCCTTCAAATAATATTTACTATAATTAGTCGCCTAAACGATAGAAGGAAAAGTATACCTCCACCATGAAAATTAGGGCTTATAATTCCCCCATAAAATGTTTGTTTGGGTCACGTTGACTGGAATATGAAAACAATAAGGACACATCTTGGTGTGAAAATGTGAATAGAAAATGAAAACTATTAAGCCAATTATTCTCGCACATCTGCCTCCTCAAATTCAATTCAAGTCCTTGTGATTCCATTCTTCTTCTTCTTCTTCTTTTTTAAGTAAAAGGTGAAAAATTTAAAAAGCAAAATTACTAAGCAAGTAAAAATATGAAAATCGATTACAAAATAAGAAATGAAAATTTTACATGAAAATCGAATACCAAATGAAAATTTCAAGTTCATTTATTCATAATTTAAGTTCTCAAGTTCCTTTACAAACCTTATTGCACTTCTTCCTACCCATTGGATGTCTTCCTTTTAGGGTTTGTTAATGTTTTTTTCTTGTATTAAAACTTAGTTTATGTTTCCATATTTTATTTCTTATCACTCCGCTATCAGTAGTTGTAAAAGATAGGAAGGATTGGGAGGGACATTAATAGATATGTACACGTATGCGACATGTTTAGTGAAATGTCTCAATCAGCACGGTGTACTACTCCATTTTCACACTTTATAAACACCAACCATCGGTGTGAGGCTCAGCTCGCTCTTATCTTAATCCTTGAATTCAATCCCCAAGTCCTTGTCTCTATAATCTATTCAGGCTTTGTTTATAAGGTCAAGGTTTATAGTTTTAAATCAAAAATCTGATTTAATATCATTTATTTGAAATAAAAAAAATGCATGTAAGCCTATTATATAAAAAAATTATAAAATACTCGATTAAAAATAAAAACAAGAACTTTTCTAAATAAAATGTAACTAAGATAAAAGAAAATTAAATATTTTTAAAATCAAATCAATAATTGATTTAATTTTAATATATAATATTTTTAAAATATTTTTAAAATATATGAAATGTTTTAATATTTACTAAAATTTAATGTGATATAATTAAAACTATTTAAATTTAAAAAAATTATATATGTATATTGATATGGTTGCAGATGTGTTTTTGCAAATTTGAAAATAGATTTTTAGAATGAATTAGAGACATTCTTGGGGTGAGTGCCGATCGTGGATGATTGTTTTGATCTTTTAACTGTAACCCATATTAAAGAATACCTTTTTTCAAAAAAAAAAAAAAATAGATTATAAGTTTTTTAGAAGCACCTGCAAATGCACAGTGAAGAGCAATTTTTTTTTAACCAAAAAAAAAAGAGCAATACTTTTTTTTAAGGAATGAGCTAGAGAATTTTTAAAAATCGCGTTAATTTTTTTAAAACAATTAGGAGTTTTCTAGAAATATATTTTTTGAGACGCGTACACGTGCGAGCGCACGTGGTAACGTTTTCCCGAGCGGGCACGGTAATTGTATAAGACCAAAACCATGCAGCGTAGCGCAGGGGGAAGTTGCTGCTTCGGATCATCTTTCAGATTCATGAAATCTAGTAATTATCAAAAACGAATAAAACAAAAGAGGCCCGAATCTACGAGCGGGCACGTTAATTGTATAAGACCAAAACCATGCAGCGTAGCGCGGGGGGAAGTTGCTGCTTCGGATCATCTTTCAGATTCATGAAATCTAGTAATTATCAAAAACGAATAAAACAAAAGAGGCCCGAATCTAATGAAGATGCCATTGAACGTGACTGAACATCATAAGAGCATAATAGACCAAAAGTCTAATCACAGAAAAAAAAAAAAAAAAAAAAAACATAATAGACAAAAAGGCAAACATTGGAATCTGGGAGCGCGACATGCTCTTAATTTTTTTTTTTTTTACATAATATTAGTTATAGTATTATTTGTTTAAGGTTGAAGACAATACAATATGACAACAAAACAATTTGCAAGTGCAAATCTACAGTTTTTAAATCTTATTTAATCAGTCAATCGTATGATGTCCCACTCAGGGATGTAAATGCAAATTTCAAAAATTTTGAACAAAAACATATACGTGCTATTCTTTTATAGGCAATGTGTGGATTTTTACTTGATAGGTGTTCATTTAATTTTAATCATGACCAAATTAATTGTTATTAACATATACTTAGTCCCCTTCTTGTTTGGTATGGTTTCCTCTTTTTAGGTCTGTCCTTGGGGAAAACATGTACATATGTCAAAGATTAGCAAAATCTTTTATCATGCTTCTCGATTGGATCAAAGCTCACTCACAATACGAGGTGTGTAGGGTAAGTAAAAGGCTAGAGTTAAAAGAGATGTTAAAAACTAATCACGTCAATTGCACATATGTGATAATTTTTCTTTTGAATCAAAATAAGTGAAAATTAAAATAAAATGATATCAATTTTTATGAAACTAAGAAAAATTAACCAATGTCTAGTTTGTCTATTGATTAGACATTGATTATTCTTAAATAAGATCTTGTATTCGAATTTTATATACGAAAAAAATATATAATCGGAGAGTTTTACTTCTCGAAAATCTTATCCGACTCGAAATGAATTTAATCAAATTTAATATGATTATAGGATATCAATAATTTATACTTAAAAAAAAAAGAAACTAAGGAAAATTATACTCCAAATTCCTCTTGATCCTTTTACTTCGGTCAATTTTTCATCTTCTTCTTTAGTCCAACAACCTTTTCTCACTCCATCTCTCACACATGGTTTTCACCACTCTATAAATATATATGTTAGACGTGGGTTTTGTCTCCACAGATATCAGTTTCTTTTGACTTAATTGGTTGATCAAGAGAATGGTTTGAAAGCTGTAAAAGACCACCGAAGGGTAATCTGACGAAAAAGTTTTTGACACTCAAGTCAGAAAGAGCGATTTTTACATAAAATGAAACAAACTAAAAGCTAAAGGGAAGAAGAGCGCTGGTCTCCCTATTACTTGTGTGTTAAGTGTTGGATCTTAGAAGATATACCTAGATTTTGGTGATATGAAAGCTTTTATGTATGGGTACCGCAACAGTCATGTGTATCCGAAATGTTACAATCCTAGTTTCCCTTCAAGAAGATTCGAAAATTTCAAGTTTTCATTAATCAAATATTTTTTAGAGATTCATAATCGTTATCTCTTAGAAAATTTTCCAATGCAAGATATTTTTTCTCTTATCAATTAAATACAAAAAATTTTCTTATTCATTTGGAAAATGTACCTATAACTTCTTACCGACATGGGAGTGCTATCGTCCTTTGACCAATGGGGTGAGTAATACATCTCTTGGAATATCAAAGGTATCTGAATGTCACCAATTGGTTAGCATAGTGCTGATGGTAGTTCTTGAATATGTCAGATCGTATCTATCTTTCGGAGAGATTGATCTCTGTTTATTGACACATCTAGACGTATGAGCCTTTTGAGATCATGAATTTTGTAAGATTGAATACATTTCGTAGTGAATCTTTTGAACGGGTTCCATCAATATACATAATCCTCTAATAAACTAAAAAATATATATATCTCTTAAAATACGAGCGTTAGCCACTTTTGGATGTTCTCGAAAATCAAGCCGAGAATTTTTGACCCGAAACGCACTAAAACGAACGGATATCTCACAACATGCCCTCATGTTTATTCACATGATCATATCGACCTTTTACGCGGTTCCATGCTCTAACAGGAGGACAATAGATTCAAAAAGATTTATAGATTGAATATTGTTCCTATCTCTCTCTATCTCTCTAGCCTTAGATTAAATGGTTCAACAATTTTAATGATAACTTTTTGTTATTCCTTGGTACCTTGATTTTGAATTTACTTTCAACCACGTGATAATATGTTATTGTATTGTAATTATTTGATTAACAAACCCTAAATTTACTTCCACATGAATTGTACTCATTTAGTACTTATTTTAATAAAATATATTCACAGGAGGAGATGGCAACTGCCGGGGTTTCTTTCTGCAGTGGTTTGCTAATTAGGAATTTATTGCAATAATGACTAAACATCACAACACGCCATGGGGTGGCCCCGGGGGGGGGGGGGAGAGACAGATAGAGAGAGAGAGAGAGAGAGAGAGTCAAATGCATAGGCGTAATCTAAGGAACAATGGAGGCAAACAAGGTTTCCACATCTAGGCTGGCAATAAATGTTATTTCTTTCTTTCCCGAACCTTTTTTGATTAAATAATTATAATGTCACGTTTTTCTAAAATGCGTATTTAAAATAGCTTAGAGCAATTTTCTATTGCAAGTGGAAAGGAAAGGACATACAAGTGACCGTAGGGATCAATTCGCGTTTAGATGGTGATACATGCATTAAAATCATATGCATCATCGCTCCTCGTCAGGTGTCACTCTACAAAAAAAAATTTTATTTCACTTCAAGTGTGCAATCAAGAAAATATTTATTAATTTTTCTTAATTTTACTCGTATCTATTGTTACCTCACTAGATATCAATTTTAGCATAATAAAATTTATTTTTCAAAAAAAAATCAGTCAGTTAATAATTTTTTTTTTAAAATTGTAGTTATTCAATCATTCTCTTAATTCTTGTGAAATAATATTAAATGACACTTAAAGTAAAATAGAGGAAATATATTTTTAATTGTGTACTCTTAAATTTATCTGATCTGCACATTAGTTCCAAAAAAAAAAAAAAAAAACTACAAATATTCA
Organism: Dillenia turbinata; assembly: GCA_037126225.1. NCBI lineage: Eukaryota > Viridiplantae > Streptophyta > Magnoliopsida > Dilleniales > Dilleniaceae > Dillenia > Dillenia turbinata. The sequence continues at coordinate 4,971,829 of JBAMMX010000021.1, read as the reverse complement.
ACAAATACGTTAAACAAACCATTATGCATTATATTATCTTGGCTCGCCAAAAATATTGATTTGCACCTTCTATCACTTTAGCAAATTAAAATTTTTCACTTTTCTGAATGATATAACATAATACCTAGTCAATAATTTTAAAATTTAGATTCAAGATTGCGTTGTAGATATTAATGTTGGAGTTTACCAAATATCTGTTGGGCAGGAATGCCAAGGGTTATAGGTTAAAATATGCCAACAATGGTCACTCGGACCCCTTAAAGATTTATAAAAGTATGAAAGAAGATTTGTTAGGAAAATTCAAAAAAAAAAATGATCAGGATAAAAGAATATTAATTGCTTCTTTTTTTTTGGGGGGGGGGAATTCTAGTTTCTAAATATTTGTGTTCCTTCTAGTGACTTGAAATGGAAGTCTATATAATTTTAAATATTTTCTCCTTAAAATTATGATCATAAAACCTAAATATAAATAGCATTTGATCCATAACACAAATTTTTAGTTATGCCCGATTTTAGGTTGCCTCTTGATACTAGTCCGAGGTCATTCTAAAAGGGAAGGTGACGAGTGCTCTGCTGATGTCTTCATACGTTAATTTAATTGCATTTATATAATTTTGGAAAATTTAGTAATTTACGAAAATCCAAAAAGTAAATATTTAGTCACGTATTTTTCATTGTAATATGAAAGCAAGCAAGATCCGAGATATTTCGAGTAAACCTAAAGGTCTGAAAATATATTGTCTTTCATACCTTTCCAACATGAACCGTCCAAATATATATTTTTTAGTGCATTCTCTCTCTCTCTCTCTCATGATGGGTGCAGTTGAGTCCTTTCCAATTCTCTTTCCATCCTTTGCTCTTATCTATAAAATTTTTAGATTAAAATAATTTCTTTTATAAAAACCGATGGAATTTTCAGAAAGTCACACAATTAGTAAGTATTCTGTCACAAATCTGTCATTAATAACCATCAAAACTCCTGTGATGGCTTTGTGTGAACTCAAAGGCTTTCAGCGGAACAATCAAATGTGATGGACCCCTTCCGTCACCCGTGACCATTAGTTTTCTTTTCCTTGATCTTGATCTGTTGCCATCCGATAATTACCCCAATTTTTCTTGATAAGTATCTTTCTTTTTTAATCTTTTAAAATCGAATTCAAAATTTTGATTAAAAAAATCTCATATCTTTATCATTAGACTAAAAAGACGTTGATCCCTAACTTGGTATTGAAATGAACAGAAGAATGGAATTTATTTTTAAATAAGCCTCTAGAATCAAAATTATACTTGAAACAATTATATAAAAATAAAATATGAAATTTATTTGTGAATATGATTATTCATTTAATTATCTATAAAATTCTCTTTTTTTAGGATCAATTAAAATAAAATAATAATTGATTAATTAGAATAAAACAATAACTAAGTGAAGTAGGTAGACTCCACTTTTTTCATAAATTTTATATTTTTTTGTTAATTTAGAAAATTTTTGTATTTATAAATTTCTCATATTTCTTTTTTTTTTTTTTCCCTATTTTGAATAACAAAATTTAAATCTAGAAATGAACTCATGGCCAAATGAATTTTGAGGTCCACGAAAAAGGCCTAAATTGGCCGGACTTCATATTCCATTGTTGCAAGGAAACAGATATATGGCGACAAGTTTCCCAATTGCTTATCCAAAGAAAATGACATGTTTGAAGATCTAAGGGATTTGTCTTGTTTCATAACACCTAAGCATTAATCGAATATCATATACGTACTTCATACCCATCTGGGTTGAAAGTATGCATAATTTATTACCCCACCTCATTTACAATGATAGCGCCATAGCATTGCCAAGGTTTGTTGTGTATCCAGAGTAAGTCCTCGTTTTGCACGTTGAAATTTGATTTTTATTTATAAAATTTTATATTTTTATAATTTCTTTTACTTTATTAAAAAGAGAAAATAAAAATAAACCAATCAGATCTATCAAATTATATTAATTCCAAGATTATTTTGTCACGTGTGATTCAAAAATAGTGAAAGTAATCCTAGAAATTATCTAGGCTATTACTTTACACCACATCTCTTTGTTTCAGGGGTAAATATTACAACAGTTAACAATATGATCAAATTAAAATTTCATAAATAAAAATAATAATTGAAAATTTGGATTTTGGGAGAGAATATAAAAATGGATTGAAGGTGGGGTAAAATGATAACAATATAAGAGTTGTGGGTTAAAATTGATCTTTTTTTTCCTCCCAAAGTATAAAAAAATGAAAAAAAAAAAAAAAGAAAAAAAAATTGTACTAGTGTAGAGGCGGTAGCACTATTGGAAAGAGCAATATGCATGTTCCTTTTGTGTTGCATCCTTAATTTTCTCGCAAGTTTTAGCTTCGTATTTGCCCATTTGATCATCAAAAAATGCTTCGTTCTCCTCTTCCAAAGTGACTAGGGTGGATTGGTGTTGAAGAAAGAGTCTTCTTAATTTCTCCCCCTTGATATTTGAACAAACATCCCCTACTTGACCAAATAATCCTTCCACTGTCCTTAGGCGAGCTCAATTATAGACCTTCATCCACATATTGATTATGCTTTCACAGAGAGAGAGAGAGAGAGAGAGAGAGAGAGAGAGAACACCCAAAAGACTCCAACACCAATTCTGGCACTCTTTAGGAACCCAACAAAAACAAAAACAAAAACAAAAACAAAACAAAACAAAAGTGTATTCAGTTGATAGAAAACATAGGCCACAACTTTTAATTGTACAACATATAAGTACAGTGATCTACTCTTAAATTTAGATTAGATCTGCTCTAGTAGTTCTTTATCGACTAGGTCAAATAAGTCGTCGGTGTTGCTAGAGAGCGAAAGAATTCTCAAATCCAAATCCAAATCCAAATCCAGGCCCTTGGATTTCAGCATTGTCAAGCAAAAGAGATTCACTCCATAAGTTTTGACCAGGAGTTTCAAATGATTCTGGCGAATTATCAATGGAAGTGAAACAAGTGAAAGTCAAACAATCTTCCAAGGCAAAATTCATCAGATGATCAATTGACGATGTTGAAAAGCCACTGCCAGAATATTCCGGAGACAACAATGGACTTTCCGAGATTTGCTGCAACATTCGATCCATTTCATCGGATTTGTCTATTCCAATTGGATTATTTTGTAATTTGACTAGCTTCTTCAAGTTTGTATGCCAGTAGTTCTTGATGTCATTATCTGTTCTTCCTGGTAGCTTTTCAGCAATCCTAGCCCATCTGTGAGCATAACATAAAATACAAACATGAGGGTTCTTCTCTTAATTAACATGAATTATGATTAGAGCAAATTAATTGTGATTAATACATACCTAGTCCCAACTTGCTGGTACATATTGATGATGATTTCGTCCTCCTGTTGGGTGTAGTTTCCTCTTTTTATGTTTGGTCTTAGATAATTCATCCACCGAAGTCTGCAGCTCTTTCCACACCTTTGAAGGCCTGAAGGAAAAAATCTCAAATTAACCCAGAATTTAATTAAGAAAGATTATCTATCAATCAGTGTCATATTGTGGGATTAATGTCATGAAATTAAGGAAACGCATAATTAAAATGCTTTTGAATAATTACCTGCATATTTTGGAAGCTGCCTCCAATTCCAATGCCCATGTCGCTTAATGTAAGCAATCAGCTTTTCATCTTCTTCTTGAGTCCAGGTACCCTTTCTCACTCCATTTTTCTCACATGGAGTTCTCACCATCTTTACTCAACACTCACTAAAACACAGTCCCTCTCTGTCTCTGTCTCTCTCTCTCTCCCCCCACCCCCCCAATAATTTCTTAAACTTTATCACCCATAATCCTCAGAAAGGTTGGGTGGATCATGTTTGCCCCAAAACAAACTATTTATAGTCCTCCTTTACTACTTATGGCCATTTTAAAATTTGTCTTTCTCACTATCTAGGAGGCGTCCTTCTTAGAAAATGACAAAAGGGTATTTTTAAGTTTGGGATAATTTTTTTTTGCCACGATAATTTTTGGCTTTTAAATCCTTGTACCAATGATAAAAAACTCTTACTCAAATATTTTTTCAAAATCGATCTAATATTTGAAAGAAGCATGTATCTTTATAATTTTTACGATTTTCATGTAAATAAAAAAGTAAATAAATAAATTTGACATTAAACAAGACCAGCTGTTTGGATTGATATGATAGGTACCCCCAAAGTTTGGAAATGTTTCGTTGTAATAAAAGTGAGAATACATTTGCATTTATTCTGTTTATATTTTTTTATAATTTTTATTTATTGAACCCTCTCCCTTATGTGTTAAGTAATACACATCCAATCACGTTGGATTTTTGAACAAAGTGAAAGAAACCTCCTAATGGATATCATCTTATATTTTGTATAATCAACGTCTTTTCTAAAAATTTAAATTGGTGAAGAGATGTGTTATTATTTTTTTATATTTTAATTTTTTGCTATTAAAAAAATTACAAATGACAAAACATTAAACAAAAATGCCCAATGAGCTGAAATGTGAGCATTCATCACAAAATAAATTAATTAGCTCAGCATGAGGGTATCCTCTATTGAAGAATAAGTCAGTAGACTAGAGTTTTGTTGCTAGTGAGTAAACTAATAGTTTGCTAGTCGATGAGTTAGGGTTGTTATAGTCACTGTCAACACCTAATTAATCAAATGGTTTTGATATTGATACGATTAAGTAAATTCTTAAGTTTAAATTTTATATATGAAGAAAATGGATATCAAAAGAATTTTTTGATAATGCCACGATTTATCTTTTTATCACCCCTTCCTAATTTTCAAAAGATGTATGCACAAAATCTGTTTTGAAAACCCACTCAAAAAAATAAAAAATAAAAAATAAAAATCTAATCATAGCCTTATGCCTCAATAGCCTAAAACGCGACGTTTTTCTTGCTGATACTTCCATGTGTGAATTCAAATTAAGGGACCTACATAATAAATGTTTGTCACGTTATGCGATTAAAAAAATTAATCCGAGCAAGCCTGAAATGAATACTAGATAAGTGAACACTCGGACCTTAGAGCTTGTCCCCACCCTCCTTTTTTCTTTTTTATTCTACTAATTAAACATTAAAAAAATACTAAACCTTTTTAAATTGAATGATTTGATACTCTACTCCTTTAATTAGATGTCTCAAGTTCGAGTTATAAAAATAGAAAAAAATGATTTAGAAGAGACAACGCTATAACGATCTTCACAATACTCGAATCATATTAGTTAGCGCAATCCGAATATCGGTCAATAAAAATCAAAAAGGAAAAAAAAATATTATGAATAGTTTGGTTAGGGTGAAAAGTGAAAGGAAAGGGAGAGGAAAAATAAAAGTGAAAGTAAATGACACATTTTCACTCGTTTGGTAAGAAAAAAAAAATATAGAGGGGAAATAAAAATAAGGTGTAATTCTTTTTCCTCTTTCTTAATAAATCATTTTCTTCCTAAAGTGGACGGAAATGAAAAGAAATAAGATTTTTAGACAAATGTATTCTTACCCTTTTAACATTTACGAAATTATCTATTTTTTTTATTTTAATTTTATTTAATATAAACTTTTAATTTTCTTCGTTAATTTTATTAAAATAATTATAATTTTATTTTTTTACCTTTTTTTACATTAATATTCTAATTTTATTTAAAATAAAATAATAATAAAATAATTTATAAATATAAGAAAAATATATTAAATAATTATTTTTTAAGAAAAAATTATATTTTTAGAAAAATATTTTAAATTAAAAAAAAAGTGATGGAAAATATTTAAAATATTATTTTATAAAAGTATAATAATAAAATTGATTTTATTTTTTTATTTTTCATTTCAATTAAAAAAAAAATTACTATCAAATAAAAATAAAAAAATATATATTTTATCAGATAAAATAAATTTTCTTCTGTCATCCCGCCCCTTTCCTTCGCCTCAGCAAACCAAACTGACCTTTAGAAAAATCATAAGCCATGTGGTGATTTGATTGATTACATGATTGACGTCATGGATGACATTTGAAATCCTAGGCAGGTGATGTGGGATTAATGCTTGCATCCCAGGAAAAGCCAAAAACAGCGCATTTAAAACGAAGGACTTGTGACCAACGGGATGAATTTATCCAATAAAACAGACATTAGCTTTTTGACAACTATTTAGATTTAAATTTTTAAAACAAAAAAATAATATTAAGAGAAATTATTTTTTTAAAAAAGATTCAATAACATTTCTGATTAAATTAATTAAAATATAATTTTAAATATTATTTAATCATTATTATGTATATATATATATAAAATATTACATTAGGTGATGTCAATAAGGGTTGAAGATGGGAATTCAAACTCGAAATTCCAGTCTAAGAGAGTTGTTTCAAGTATCATTAATTTTAAGGGCTCTTGATATGATTAATAATTATTTTAAGGATGCAAAATTATTTTCTTACTAAGATTATTTGGTTTTTGTTAATTTACAATAGTTTTGTATATAATTCCATTAGTCTACTTAGGCAACAAACCATGTTCCTCAATTAGCGAAAAGTATAAGATGCATCAAACTTCTGGATAAGTGTCAGAGATTAAAAGTATCAAATCGTTAAACTCTCAGGTCTCAACTCAAAGGTCGTAAAATTTTAAGGATTGGGTCACCATGTAACTTCTCAAAATTGAATAAGAGACTATAGATTTTCATAGACCAAGATGAGTACTTCAAGAAAACAGAAAATTGTTATAAGAATCCAAGCAAGAATTCAAGATCTTCAAAAGACACTCGTCTTGCTTCCATATAACAACTAGAATGGCATTAAGGACGGTTGATTGTTGATTCACATGTACCCAGCAAATTATGGTCTTCGTCAACTCTTCATGTGGTATTATTTTTAGTTGACAATCAACACACTATATTAAAAAGAATAAAATGGATGACAGCAAAAATGATAGAGTTGATAATCAATACTATTATAATAGAAAAATGATAGAGTTGATAATCAATACTATTATAATAGAAAGAATAAATGAGATGACAGTAAAAATAAAAAAACTAGTCAAACTCATTTGATAACAAATTAGATTCTACCGAGCAAAATCGAAAAGATTTAGTCAAGCTCAATCATTCTGATAAGTCTTTATATACCGTAAATAAATATATATGTTCCTATTTTAAAAGTGTAAAAATCTATATATGTGTAATTATAATCAAAATAATATATGCTGAGGGAAAAAAAATAGTCACCATATTGCTTACTTTCTTTCATGGTATCACAGTAGGACTTTCTCTGCATCTAAACCGATTTAATTTCAATCTTATTTCCCATTCATATTCGATATAAAAAAAAATAAAATAAAATAAAAAATAACCACACTCCCTTGCCAAATGAAACAAAACCACGATTACAATTTAGAGCTTCGATCAGATAGCAAACCAGATATTAATCAAATTGTTCTTTTCTAATTTTCTACTTTTAAAGTCACAAATATATCATCGATATTAATCAAATTGTTCTTTTCTAATTTTCTACTTTTAAAGTCACAAATATATCATCTCATTTGTAATTTACATCTCCTTCATTACCTTCAAGGAGATGTACCTGACAAATTCATTCAGAACAATGAAAGAACTCAAGAAGAAAACCTAAAATATAGTATATGGATAGGGAATGAAAGTTTACTCACAAGATGACTATTGGGAACCGTTGGAAGTGGGTTACAATTCTATAGATATCGGCTCTTTGTTGACTCAAACGGTTATTGTCGACAGGATGTGAAATCTACAAAAACCATCGGAGGGTGTTCCGGCGGGGGAAACTCCGACACTCAAGTCAGAAAGAGCGGTTTTCGAATGTAAGAGAAACAGACTGAGAGTTCAAAGAGGGAGAGGTTCCCTGTAATTAGAGTACCAAATGTGAAAGGCTAAGAGAACGTACTTAAATTAGAGGATTTGAGGATATCTTATACCTGCGAGAGTCGTATGTTGTTGGGGTGTTTCAACCCTATTTCCCTTATCGAGTCGATTTGGAAATCCTGGGAGTTAATATTCCGAAACGATCGTGATCTTTATCGTATGGAAACTTTCGTTTTCTTGGGAGATCCTTTCCTTTATTGAAAGATTCTGAGGATGCTGTTTTTAAGTAAAGAATAAAAGTCATTGGGGCGCTCCGGCCTTTTCTAAGGATCAATAAGGCCGTTGGCCTTTGTTAATCATTCGATAGGTATGAAACTTTCGGGCCTTGCTCATTCAATGGGCCAGTGGCCGAATATCTGATCGGAAAAATTACTCTCACTTGATAAATCTCGTTCGGTAAGTGGGGCGACTAACCCCTTGGGTAGATCAGTCGAATGGTCATAGGGAATAGTCATTTGTGCTTGCTTATCGGTCGGTAGCTATCCTTTGTGGCTCTCCTATGTGAGCCCTTTAGGCACTGACCCTTCGAATTGGGCCTAGGGCTATATCCCAACATTTGTCCCCGACTCATGGTGCTCTTTCTCGAGAAAGACGGCAAAGAGTTATGACTATTAAAAAGGCACGAAACTTTTGAGCGTGAGGCTTCAATTTTTGGGATCCGTCTTCTGTATGCTTTATAAGGATTCACGTTCATCAGGGTATCGTATACCCTAGTATTCTTGCCTGAAAATCTTTTTCTGCAAAAATGTCAAAAGGTTCTTCTTCACCGCAAAGTGTAGGCAGCATACGGAGCACGATAACTAAAAAGAAACTGATGGAAGTCCGAAAGTACATGTCGCTCGAAAGCAACTTCGAACTACTGTTGCATGGTGAAGAGGACAGAGCGAATCATGCCCCCAATGGTTGCATCCAAATGTATAAACAGTGTATGAAGTACGGTTTGAGGATCCCATATACGGGCCCACTGGCAGAGGTATTGAGATATTGGAATATCCACCATTCGTTGTTTATCCCTAGTGCTTAGTGTTTTGTGACTGTCTTGATTTCCTTGTTAAGATTTTTTTGTGTTCGCTTTGACTTGAAAATTTTGGGGGCCCTTTTTTCCTTGGTGCGATGTCCAAAGGTAACAAAGGAAAGAGCGTAAAGGACAAATTATCCATTTGAGTAATCAGGTGTTAGTGCTGAAGGACACTCTGGAGAACAAGGAAAGGGACACCGAAGGGGGGAAAGACAAGCATATTGAACATCTTCAGTTAGACTTGGCCTTGTCCTAGGAACGTTGTGAAAAGCTAGAAGCTGAGGCATGTGTATGAGAAGTGAGATTAGCGGCTGCCAAGATGTTAGCTCATCTTTGGGAGAAATCCCTTCAGATTGTCGAGCGGAAGATGGCTGATCTCAAGATGTCTGTTGCCAAAGATGTTGCTAACCTTTAGCTTTCTCAGCGTATATTACTTGAGCGTTGGAGGAGCACCAAAGAGATTCTCCGACAAGCTGGCCAATATGAGGCTCTACCACCTCTTGAGGGGTTACTCGAGAGAGTGAAAGAGGATTAGAACCCTGCCCCAGTGACCTCCATTGCTCCTTCTAACCCATTGTAATCTTATATTGTTCCGATAATGAAAAGACTTTCTTCATTGAGTGTGTCTGCCTGAGAATACCGTTCGAACCATTTGTCCAATACTCCGTCAAAGGGTAATGACTTTATGCAAAGAAAGCCTTTAGAATGCTACGTCCCGCTTGGGGAGTCTTGTTCGTCAGGGTGACTTAGACTCGTCGCACGATAGGAAACTTTAGATGTTAGAGTTGTGTCCACTCGTTCAAGGAGTTCCATCCGTCGTGATGACACATTCGATCGGTAAGATCAGAGCATCTGAGACTCGACGTACGATAGGAAACTTTAGATGTTTATTCACGTGATCATATCGACCTTTTACACCGTTCCATACTCTAACAAGAGGCGGTGACAGATTCAAAAAGATTTATAGATTGAATATGGTTCCTCTCTCTCTCTCTCTCTAGCCTTAGATTAAATAGTTCAATAATTTTAATGATAACTTTTTGTTATTTCTTAGTACTTTTGATTTTGAATTTACTTTCAACCAAGTGATAGTATGTTTTTGTAATTGTTTGATTGACAAACCCCAAATTTATTTCCACATGAATTGAACTAATTTAATACTTATTTAATGAAATACATTCACGGGAGTAGATAACACATACGGGGGTTTCTATCTCCAATGGTTTATTAATTAGGAATTTATTACAATAATGACTAAACATCATAACACGGCGTTGGAGAGAGAGAGAGAGAGAGAGAGAGAGAATGGGAAGGTTGCATCTGAGGAAGAATAGAGGCAAACAAGATTCTCACATGGGGGCTAGCAAGAAATTTTATTAATTAAGAATTTATTATTATAATGACTAACCATCATAACACGCTTTAGAGAGAGAGAGAGAGAGAGAGTCACATGCATAGGTGAGATCTGAGGAAGAATAGAGGCCAACAAGATTCCCACTTGTGGGCTAGCAATTGTTTCTTTCTTTCCCGAACCTTTTCAATTAAATAATTATAATGTCACGTTTTTCTAAAATGTGGATTTAAAATAGCTTATAGCAATTTTCTATCGCAAGTGGAATGGACGAACATGTGACTGTAGGGATCAATACGCGTTTACATGGTTACGCGCATTAAAATCATATACATCATCATCGCTCCTCGCTAAGTGTCACTACAATTTTTTTTTTTTTTTTTAATTTCAGTTCAAGTGTACAATCAAGAAAATATTAATTAATTTTTCTCAATTTTACTCGTATCTATCGTTACCTCACTGGACATCAATTTTAGAATAATATAATTTATTTTTCAAAAAGTAATTTAATCGATCAATTAATATATATTTTTTTTAATAACGAATTGAAATTATTCGAATTATATAACAAAAGACCTAGTCAATAATTTGCACCCTCCATCACTTCAACATAAAAGTATGAAAGAATATTTGTTCAGAAAATTCCCAAAAAAAAAAAAGAAAAAAATGATCTGGACAAAAGTATATTAATTGCTTTTTTTTTTTTTTTTTCTTTTGGAATTCTTGTTTCTAAATATTTGTCTTGCTTCTGGTGACTTGAAATGGAAGTCTATATAATTTTAAATATTTTCTCCTTCACAACTCTTGAAATTATAAAATATATAGAGAGCATTTGATCCTTAAAAAAGGAAAATTAATTTTAGGTTGCATCTTGATTAGGGGTGTAAGTCGTTCGGATTAAATCGTTAACCCAAATCAAATCAAACTAAAATTTACGATTTGGTTTGATTTTTTTTTTTTAAATTCGGTTCAAACTGAACCAAACTGAAATTATTTCAGTTCAATTTAAGTTTAATTTTTTAAAATCGATTTGGTTCTATTTGAACTGAAATAGTATTTTTTAATATTTTTATATTAAAAAATCTAATTTAATTAATTTTTTCCTTGTATTTTTGTAATATTATATAAAAAAATATTATTCATAAGATTATTTTTTTCATAATGTTTAAATAAAAAAATATTATTTTAAAATTAAAACCAATTTAAAACTAATTTTAGAGTTAAACTTCTAAATAATTCTAAAAATATTATATTTGAAAAAGAGAAAATAAAACTCATATATTTTTTACACATTAATTATAAATGACATCTCTTTATATCTAAAAAAAATAATGACAAATGAAAAAAAAAATTCGATTTAAACCGAATCAAATCAAACCAAATTAAATTCAATTAGATTTTTGAGTTAAATTTTTTAAAATTTTGAATTTTTATTTGATTCGGTTTGATCACTAAATCGAATCGAACCGAACCGTTCACACCCCTCCTCTGGATTGTGGTCTGATGTCATTATAAAAGGGAAGGTGACGAGTGTTATGCTGATGTCTTCATACGTTAATTTAATTGCATCTATTGTTGGTAAATTTAGTAATTTACGAGAATCCAAAAGGTAAATATTTGTCACGTGTTTCTCATTGTAATATGAAAGCAAGACCCGAGATATTTCGAGTGCACCTAACGGTCTGAAAATAAATTGTCTTTCGAACCTTCCCAACGTGAACCGTCCAAATATATATTTTTTAGTGCTCTCTCTCTCTCTCTCTCTCTCTCTCATTCATTAGATTTTATGTTGGGTGCGGTTGAGTGTCCTCTCCAATTCTCTTTCCATCCTTTGCTCTTATTTATAAAATTTTTATATTAAAGTAAGTATAACAATATGATAATTAGACCCTCGAATTGCATAATTGGGAAAAAAAAAAAAGGAAAAGATAGAAGAGATGACGTTTTAACGAAACTATTCTATCACAAATCTGCCATTGATGACCATCCAACCTTTTGTGATGGACTTGGGTGAACTCAACGGCCCTCAGCGGAATGTTCAAATGTGATGGAGAATTTCCATCACCAGTGACTATTAGTTTTCTTTTTCTTGATCGGTAGCTATCCCATAATTAATTCAATTTTTCTGGATCAGTACGTACTTTTTTTCTTTATTTTCAAAAGTCAAATTTAAAAATTTAATTTAAAAAATCAATATCTATATCACTAAACCAAAAGAATGTTGATCCCAAACTTGGTATTGAAATGTACAGAAGTGTGAACTTTATTTTTAAATGAGCTCCTAGAATCAAAATTATACCTGAAACAATTATATAAAAATAAAAGATGAAATTTATTTGTGAATATGACTATTTATTTAATTATCTATAAAATTCTCTATTTTAGGATCAATTAAAATAAAATAATAGTTGATGAATTAGAATTAAATAATAATTATACTTCATTAGGACTATAGCCATTCTCGCTGATTCTCTATATTATAAGCTATATCAAATCATATTATAGATCAACAAAACTGTATCAAATCATATTCCATATTTTGTTTTTTAGTATATTAAACACACCATTTTCTAACCACCCAAATGTTTTGATTTTCAACGGCATTAATGGCGATGTATCACCAAAAATAGTGGTGGGTTTCCATGTACGAATGCAAGTTATAAATAAATGAGCATTGAATTCGAAATTAAATTATACCATTAGTCCAAAGGTTCAGTGAAATGAGAGGAGTCACCCACAAATTTTGTGTAAAAGGCAAAAATGACATGGAAGAAAAATAAAATGTTGCCATTATATTTCCGAATTCAGAATAAGAATAAGACCTAGTCAATCTTGAAAGCATACACAACAAGAACCAAAAGGAAAATGTAAAGGAAACAACATTAACAAAATATTTGTTCTACTTTAGTTTGTTTGGAATTTTCTTTTTAGAAAAAAAAATAATAACCTACTTTAAATATCTACAGATAGCTACGCTTAAGACACCATGTATGTGAGAGAGAGAGAAAGAGAGAGAGAGAGAGGGGTTTCATAATAGGTGACTAAATTTGAGGTCTTGATTTAACTAAAATTTGTTGCCACCAAAAAGGCATAATGTCTTGCAAGGAAACATAAATATGGCAACAAATTACCCCACAAATTCGGGATTTTAAAATCAAAATTATTTCTTTAGCTTATCCAAATAAAATGACATGTTTGAAGATCTAAGCGCCTTGTCTTCTTTCATAACAACTAAGGATTAATCGAATATTATATACGTACTTCATCCCCATCTGGGTTGAATGTGCCACCTCATTTACAATAATGGCGCCATAGATTTGCCAAGGTTTTCAATGCATCCACAGTAAGTCCTCGTTTTGTACGTAGAAATTTGATTTATATTTGTAAAATTTTATATTTTTATAATTTCTTTTACTTTATTAAAAAAGAAAATAAAATAAACCTCGATCAAATTATAACTAATCCCTAGATTATTTTGTCACATACGATTCAAAAATAGTGAAAGTAATCCTACAAATTATCTCGGCTATCACTTTACACCACATCTCTTTGTTTTGGGGGTAAATATTACAAAAATTAACAATATGATCAAATTAAAATTTTATAAATAAAAAGAATGATTGAAAATTTGGGTTTTGGGAGAGAATATTAAAATGGTGGGTTTTGTGGAGATGGAAGAGGAAAACGAACTTTAATTTTTAAGTTATTTTTGTTTTTCTAAATTTTCTTTTTTATGCTTTTATTATTGTTTATAACATTGATCAAATGGAAGGGGGATAAAATGATAACAATATAGGAGTTACGGGTTAAATTTGAAATTTTTTCCTCTCAAAAAAAAATTATTATTCATTTTTATTCAGTACATATGCATGTTCCTTTCGTGTTGCATCCTTAATTTTCTCACAAGTTTTTGCTTCGTATTTTCCCATTTTATCATTATAAAAAAAAAAAAAAAAGCTTCACTCTCCTCTTCTAAAGTGACGAGTGTGGGTTGGTGTTGAAGAAAGAGTCTTCTTTATTTTTCCCCTTGATATTTGAACAAACATCCCCTACTTGACCAAATAATCCTTCCACTATGCTTGGGAGAGTCCAATTGCGTACAGTCCTTCATTCAGATATTGATTATGCCTTCAGAGAGAGAGAGAGAGAGAGAGGGAGAACCTCGTTTTTTTAATCACCATGATGGTGTAATTTACCTTCGGCTTTTGTATGCAGTTTTTATTAATGATATCCATCCTTACACACACACACACAGAGACACAGAGAACACCCAAAAGACTCCAACTCCAATTCTGGCACTCTTTGGGAACAAAATAAAGTGCGCTCAGTTGATAGAAACCTAGGTAACATACAACTCTTAATTATTCAACATATGAAAACACTGATCTACTCTTAAGTTTAGGCTTGATCTACTCTAGTAGTTCTTTAATCAGTTGGTCAAATAAGTCGTCATTGTTTTCATAGTAGAGAGCGAAAGAATTCTCAAATCCAGATCCAACTCGAGGCCCCTCGGATGGAATTGAAAATCCATCAATTTGGATTCCAGCATTGTCAAGCAAAAGAGATTCACTCCATAAGTTTTGACCAGGAGTTTCAAATGATTCTGGCGAATTATCAGTGGAAGTGAAACAATATTCCAAAGCAAAATTCATCAGATGATTAGTTGAGGACGTTGAGAAGTCAGTGCCAGAATATTCCGGAGACAACAAAGGACTTTCCGAGATTTGCTGCAACATTCGATCCATTCCATCGGATTTGTCAACTCCAACTGGATTATCTTGTAATTCGACTCGCTTCTTCAAGTTTGTATGCCAGTAGTTCTTGATGTCACTATCTGTTCTTCCTGGTAGCTTTTCAGCAATCCTAGCCCATCTGTGAACATAACATAAAATACAAACATAAGGGTTCTTCTCTTAATTAACATGAATTATGATTAGAGGAAATTAATTGTGATTAATACATACTTAGTCCCAACTTGTTGGTTCATATTGATGATGATTTCGTCTTCCTGTTGGGTGTAGTTTCCTCTTTTTATGTTTGGTCTTAGATAATTCATCCACCGAAGTCTGCAGCTCTTTCCACACCTTTGAAGGCCTGAAAGAAAAAATCGCAAATTAACCCAGAATTTGATTCAGAAACATTATGAATTAGTGTCATATTGTGGGATAAATGTCATGAAATTAAGGAAACGCAAAATTAAAATGCTTTTGAATAATTACCTGCATATTTTGGAAGCTGCCTCCAATTCCAATGCCCATATCTCTTGATGTAAGCAATCAGCTTTTCATCTTCTTCCTGAGTCCAGGTACCCTTTCTCAATCCATTTTTCTCACATGGAGTTCTCACCATTTTTACTCAACACTCACCAAAACACAATCTCTCTCTCTCTCTCCAGTAATTTCTTCAACTTTATCACCAATAATCCTGAGAAAGTTTAGGTGGAGCATGTTTGCCCCAAAACAAACTATTTATACTCCTTTGCCACTTAGGTCATTCCTAAATTTCTTGCTTTCTCACTATCTAGAAGGCATCCCTCTTAAAAAATGACAAAAAGGTAGATAATTCATGAAACTTTTTATTTAGTTTGGATAATTTCTTCGGCCACAATAATTGTTGGCATTAAACAAGACCAGCTGTTTGGACTGACACGTACCCACAATGTTTGGAAATGTCCTTGTAAAAAAATTTAAGAATATATTTGCATTTACATTTTTTATATTATTATTTTTTTATTTATTGAACCCTCTCCTTTATATGTTAGGTGATGCACATCCAATCACATTGAATTTGTGAAAGAAATCTTGAATACCATCTTTTATTTTGTATAATTAACGTCTCTTTTAAAAACTTAAATTAGTGGAGAGACGTGTTATTATTTTTTTTATTTTAATATTTTCCTGTTAAAAAATACAAATAATAAGAAAAACATTAAACAAAAATGCCCAATGAGCTGCTGAAATGTGAGCACTGCTTTCGAGTCTTTAGGAGTGAGTTAATGCTTTTGATGTTTTGTCGCGTTCATGAGATAGTCAAGTGAACCCACTCCAGGATTCTATTCTCAAATTCAACTCGCTCTGTCTTTCCTCTTTCTCGCTTCTCCATTATTGATTAATTTTTCCCCTCTTCTACGTCAATTCTCTTTGGCTAAAACAGAGAGAGGACCAAAAAAGGATGAGAAAGAGAAGACAGAGAAACAGGAATAATTAAGTGAAGAAGGAGGAAGTCACATCAACCCATGGGTCAAAATCGAGAGTTGGGGGGGGGGGGGCCTCTGGGGGGTATATTTGTAATTTTATCTGGAGACATCCGTAATTTCACCCAAAAATATCATTATTTCGATTTTTTTCTTTCCTTGATAATACCACGGTTTATGTTTTTATGATCCTTTCTTAACTTTTGAATGACGCATTTAAAAAAAAAAGCAAAGAAAAGAAAATTTCTAATCATAGTCCCTTTCTGTTTTTTTTTTCTTCAAAAAAATACAATCAAATGGAATCGAATCGAGAAAAAAAATATAAAAATGGAAAGATTCTACTGTTTAAGCAGTCTCTAAGGACTAACATTTTTTCTTTGTATTTAGATTTTTCTTATCACTAACCAATATTTAAATTTTATTCGATTAATCTAATCTGAATATTATAAAATTTATTAAAGAATTGATTCTTTAAAATCTTATTCCTATATTTTTATAGTTTGAATCCACAATAGGGTATAGCGCCTTATCCTGAAAGTTTGGTAAATCATAGTCTTAGTTCCTCGTAATGTAAAACGTGACGTTTTTTCTTGCTGATGTTTCTCTCATACATGTGTGAATTTAATTAATGGGCCTACACAATAAATACCTATCACGTTATCCGATTAAAAAAAATCAATCTTACTAGATTATGAAAATCAAGTGAACACTTGGACCTTAGTGCTTGTTCCTACCATTCCTTTTTCTATTTTATTCAACTAATTAAACATTAGAAAAATCATCAGCCATATGGTGATTTGATTAATTACGTCATTGACGTCATGAATGGTGTTTGAAAGCTTAGGCAGGTGACGTGGGATCAGGGGTGTATTTGAACCAATTCGATCTTGAATATTCCTTTGAATTCGAACTCGATTTTTTTTCCTGACTCGAACTCAATGAGTAGTAAATAATAGAAACTCGGACTTGACTCGAATATATAACAAACTGTTCAAAGTTGAATTGAATTCGATTCGAAAACTCGATTATTATATAATATATTAATATATTTTATTTTATTTTTTTTTAAATTATAATCATATATAAATATATATAATATATATTAATATATATAATCGAGTTACCCATTAGTTTTCAAATCTAAAATTCAACTATTCGAAATCGCCTCAATACATGACGAACTCAATTTGAATTAAGTCAAAATCGAGTTGAGCCGTTGACCGAGCGACTCGCAAATTACTCGAACTCAACTCGATCCATGTAACTGCCTTATGTGGGATTGATGCTTGCCTCCCAAGAAAAGCTAAAACAACGCATTTAAAAGGAAGTAGTTGATCATAATTAATATAGATCTGGGAGGGAGATGGGGACTCAAACTCGGAATTTTGGGTTAAGAGAATCATTTTTAGTACCCTTAATTTAAAGGGCTCTTGATATGATTAGTATTTATTTTAAGGATGCAAAATTATTTTCATACTAAGATTATTTTGTTTTTGGTAATTTACACAAGTAATGAAAGGAAAAATTTTTAGTTTTATATATAATTCCATTAGTCTACTTAGACAACACACCACGTTCCTCAACCGGGGAAACACTACAAAAAATAAGATATTTTCCGACAATATTTTTCTGATATTTAAAGCGTATGTCATCATAATTTTTCTTTCCCTAATGTTTATAGATAAAAATGTCAACAAAATCAATTTTCCATGACATTTAAAAGCCAAAATATCAGGAAAATAATTATTGTAAAAAATTAGTAACGGCGGAACTTTTACTAACATTTAGGCTAAACATCATAAAAGCATAAAGAGAGACAAATAGAGAGAGATGGGGAGATATCCCAATGTCTTTCTTCACTTTTCAAAGCGAGAATGTCTGAGAAAGAGAGACCGTATATGCCAATGTTTTTACTTTAACATCATCAACGTATGCAAAGGGTTTTCCAATGCTTTCAAGAGAAACATCGGGAGGTTCTTTCAAAACACTCGATGTGACTTATTTTCTCTTCTCTTTGTTCTCTCGCTTTTCTTTACTGCTTTCTCCATTCACCACCGTCGCTGAAGCTAAAGATTCCTGCTAAAACAAACACCACCGTCCTTCTTGCCATTGAAGGAAGGTGCCGGAGGCAAGTTCTTCTACTTTCTCCATTCTCCATTCTCTCTCTCTCTCTCTCTCTCTCTCTCTCTCTCTCTCTCCCCCTCTATCCCTCTCTCCTCACAACGATCTCCATTTTTAGCCAAGGAAAATTCCTCCATTTTCTGCAACCATTGATGTATTTACTAATTTTTTATACTCATACATGATTAATATTTAGGGTAGAGAAAGATTAGGACAAAATTGGGGTGGAATTATGTTAAATTAAGGTTTTTTCATACTGTCATGTTATAATTAGGATGAAAACAAAATTAAGGAAAACTTATGGCAAAATTAGGGCAAAACTAGGATCTAGAGCTTGAAGTATAGGATTTAGGGTTTAAGATTTTGAATTTTGGATTTTAAGTTTCAGGAAATATTAAATGAAAGGATTTACATATTGTATCAGCGATACGCTTGAGGGCGTTTTATGTCCATAGGCTATTCTTTATTGCATGTGCTTATTTTGATTATGATGTTATAAGAAATCAGTGAAACTCATGAAATAAAGATGATTAGGAGGTCGAATAATCGAGATATTATGTGAGTTAAGTATACTGAAAGAAGATGGTCAGGTAAAATATATCGAGAGATATAAAGGACTAACAGGGAAGTTGGTCAATCAAGAGGTTGCTCTGTGAGTTTTATAAAAGGTATTGAATCTTAACTTAATCCCATTACGTAATGGGAATTACTTCTGTAGTAACAGAAAATGTTTGGCTAGGTGTTGAAGTGACCGATGGGTCAGAAGAACGAGGGATCGAAAGGTCAAGTGAGTGTACTGAGAAAAGATGACTTGGTAATGTATAAAGAGGAGTAAGATAGTGACCAAGAAGGTCGAGGGATTTGAGCGAGATTGTTTGACCGAGCAGTGACAGAGAGTATAGAGTGCTTGTATTATGAAAAGTAGAAGTTAGCTGTACTTAATCAGGATTCAGATAATGTCCCGGGTGTGTGCTAGAGGAAAAGGGAAATCAGACAAAAGAGAGTGGCGGATGTTTCCTTTAGTGATAAAGGCAGAGAGGCAGAGTGTTTGAAAACTGACTTGAAGTTTATGTTTCGTTAGTGCGATGAAGTTCTCGATGAGTGCGAGGGGTTGGAGGTCAGAGCAAAAAAGAATGAGGTGAAATTGCTGTGGTGGTTGTATTTCATTTATACAATCTATAAGAATTCTCATGAAATAAAAAGATGTTTGCTGGTTGCCATTGTATAATGTACTTGCATGATATATGAAAATTTAATCAATAAGAAAGTAGATTATGTTGAGATAAATTAACTTGAGCATTGAGTTGTCTCGAAAGGTGTTCTAGTTGCTAGAGAGGGTGTTAAAACACTTATCTTATATCAGAACCAAGAGACTATTAGGTTTTGGAGCCGAGAGAATATATTCGGAGGCAATATTACGACGAGCATGATGTGGTGCCGAAAGAAAGGAAGTTGCATGATATATGTACTTGAGCATTGAGTTATCTCGAAAGGTGTTCTTGTTGCTAGAGAGGGTGTTAGAACACTTAACTTATATTAGAACCAAGAGACTATTAAGTTTTGGAGCCGAGAGAATATATTCAGAGGCAATATTACGACGAGCATGATGCGGTGCCGAAAGAAAGGAAGTTGGATTTTGTTCGGTGCAATAATACCCATGTTAAACAGTAAAACCGATAGAAGGGGAGTCAAACCTAGTCTGGGTGTCTAGGCCCACATTATACAGAAGCCCAAGAGAAAAACGGAGTTAAATCCCATTCAAGGCACTAGGCCCATATATATAAATAGAAGATTGAGAAAATGAGTGCAAATGCCATGTCATGTCATGAAGCTGAGAGAATGTCCCTAGCACTGCATTAAAAATGTGCATAGCGTATCAGAATCGAGAATGTTTATAGCATACCAGATGTTGCACCAATAGTACTCAGAGGTATTGCGCCAAGAATGTGTATAGTGTGCTAGGTGTTGCGCCTATGATATTCAGAGGCATTGCACTGAGAATATATATATATTGTACCAAGAATTACGCCAATAGTATTTAAAGGTGTTGTGTTGAGAATGTGCATAGCGTATCGGGTATTGTGCCACTTGTACTCGGAGACATTGCACCGAGAATATGTATAGTGTATTGGGTATTATGTCGATGGTACTTGGAGGCGTTGCGTGTGAGGAATCATTGGTGCAGTGAGTGCAAATGTGGAACCCATGTGAGGCGCAGAGCTAAGGGATTATATCTACAAAAGAAAGAGGGTGATAGACTAGAGCTCTATGAGCACAAAAGCCTAAATCGAGATTAGTCAGAATGTAATAAAAAAGTGATAAATATATAGAATTGATATATTATTATGGAAAATTGACAAAGTAATTGGCAGCGGATAGAAATTACTGAACTGAGTCCTCCAATGGACACAAGACATAGTTAATCATTCTAATACTAAGAGAATGTTGTCTTCCAAGGCTGTTAACTAGCAAAGGGGTGCTCCTAACTGTATTATCACCGGTTGAAATTTGCTTTTGTTCATTACTTAGTCAACATGATTAAAGTAGTAGAAAGAAGAGTCAAAGTGTATAAAATAAAGATATTATTTGTATAATAATCGTAAGACAAGGTTCAATATTAGAATGACTATTTAAGAGTATTGAAATATTGTCAAAGTAATAATAAGCTGTGTATAGGAATTATTAAACCAAGACATTCGACTGATTCGGATCATAATTGAGCGCTCTGGTGCCGAGAGATGTGTTGAATTATTGTTAGCCAAGATATAATGAAGAAGTGACAAAGCATGTAGAGTATGAATATTATTGTCATGATGGACATAAAACTAGATTTTAGATGAGAGCAATTTATTAGCAATACTAAAATATTGACAAAAGTAATAGTAGGTTGCTACGTAGCCCTATAAGCAAAGCAGGTAGAGCGATAGAATGATCCAAAGTTAGGACATTTATCATATTAACTTTGAACTTTTCTAGAAATTCGCTCAAATTCTCATCATCTCTCTGTCATAGTGATAGTAAAGAAGTAGAATTCCATTTGACCCCCGACTAATCACAAAGTGAGTTTTAAACTATTGTTGAAGTTGAGAGAAACTTTTGATACTGAGCGACAGAAGTGAATTGAACTATATTAATACATTGCCTTTGAGGGTGGTAGGAAAATACTTGCACATGGTGACGTCCATCAAGTCTCTTAAAACCATTACTATTACAGATTGAGCAGCATGGTCACAAGGGTCAATTGTACCATCATACATCTCAATGGAAGGTAGAAGTAAGTAACGGGGTACCAGTTCAAAAGTGACCTTCAGATCGAAAGACGACATGCTGGATGGATAGAGGAGGGCTTCGTTCCTTCTTATGTTGGCTCGTTTAAGTTCATCGGCGACAAGTTGTTTAACTTGTCTCCTCAAATCATTTGGATCATGATGACAAGTTATCGATGGTTCATAAATCAGGCGAGGGGCAAGTCGTCGAGAGTGTGCATGCCCCGATTCTCTCGAAGATTGTCCTTCTAGTCTAATAGCACGGTTGAGTCCTTCTAGCTACTTATTCATGTTTTATATTCTGGATTCTAAGTTAGGGACGACTGGCTCTCTCCTGGGACATTGGTATAGAAGGCATAACTAGGTGTCCCTGAGGCGTAGGCTATGGAGCCTCTTTTAGGCGAGGGAGTTGAGAGTGAGTGGCAGAATTTTCGGTAGGGCAAACATATGCAGCTGGCAGTGTAGTATTTTTTGGGGGGTGATAGCATGTCTATCCACAACAAATGCAGCCTTCGAGACGGTTCTGATCCTTCTTTTTGGAGGCATGATTGTTTGGGAATTTGAGATGTTCGCTGAGATTGCTCTCGTCTGTTTCCCACAGATAATATTAATTTGTTAGAGATGGCTTTCGACTCTACAAATTCGACTCCTTTGACTCAAACGGGTGCTCTAAAGATGAAGTGAAACCTTTAAAAGACCACCGAGAGTGCTCTGACGGGGAAGATTCCAATACTCAAGTCAGAAAAAAGTGGTTTTCGATAGGAATGAAACAAACTAAGAGAGGGCTGAGAATGAGAGCTCTATGACTTGTATATCAAGTGTATTGTAATCAACAAGTATACCTAACATGTGGCAAATAGGATGTTTTTATATGTCGGCTATCTGTGAGTCTAGTTTCCTTGTGAAATTATCTAAAATCTCAGGATTTTTAGTTAAACATTCTTAAAAAATTTATGATCTTTATCACTTAGAAAATTTAACTAACTGAGGGAATTCTTTCCTTATTGATTAGATTTCAAAGGTTTCCTTCCTTATTAATGAGATATACCCGAAATTAAATATTATCTCTGACCGATAAAGATGACCAATAGGTTTTTTACCAAAGCAGTCGATCACCAATCAGAGTGGGAGAATCATCTTGGACTTACCGATTGCTTTCGAGAGTCACAGACCGATTAGGTTATTTACTGATAAGGATTATCCAAAGTGTTGGGCTGTGTCTGCTCTTCAAGGAAATAAATCTCTACTCATTGATACGTCCGGGTGTGATATGCTTATTGAGTCATGGGTTTAAAAGATTGGATATTATCACATTGGGCCTTTGGGTCATATCTCATCGCTCTATATTATTCACTCGTTGTATTAGTATTTATCTTATTACATGGTTTGACTTTTCTTGTTTTGTCCTTCTATAATCCCCATGCCTGCCTGCTATCTTCTTATTGACACTTTTTTCTTAATAAATTTTGATTTTCTTAAAAAAAAAAAAAGTTGATTCCCATTTATTTTAATATAATATATAAATTTCGGACCTTTTTTATTTTGATAGGCAATGTGAGAACTTATATTTGATAAATATTTTGCTTATATCATTTACTCTTAATCATGACCAAATTAATTGCGATTAACACATACTTAGTCCCCTTCTGTTTGGTACAGTTTCCTCTTTTTATGTCAGGCCTTGCGCAAAAATATGTACATACGGCAAAGAAGAGCAAAATCTTTTATTATGTTTCTCAATTGGATCAAAGCACACCTGCAATACGAGCTGTGTAGGGTAAGTAAAAGGCTAGAGTTAAAAGAGGCGTTAAAAACTAGTCACGCAACCGCACATATGTGATAATATTTCTTTTGAATCAAAATTAGTGAAATGTAAAATAAAATTATATCAATTTTTATGAAATTACGGGAAATTAATTAATGTCTATTTGATCTAATAATTAGATACTCATATTTCTTAAATAAAATTTTATGTTTGAGTTTTGTATATAAATAAAAATGGTATTTGAAAAGTTTTTCTTTTTAAAAGATTAATCTGACTCGAATCGAATTTAATTAGATTTAATATACTTATCAGATATGGTAGTTCATATTAAAAGAATTTGAAATTCTTGAACCTTTTACCACAGTCAATTTTTCATTCTTCGGTCAAAGAAACTTTTCTTACTCCATCTCTCACACGTTGAGTTTTCACCACTCTTTATAAATAAATAAATATATATAAATATATTTCTGTATAACCAATCGGTATTTAAAAGTGTGTTTTGACTAATTTGATCTGTTTATTATCAGGTTTAATTTAGAGAAATTTTTAAATTTCGAGCCACTTTATATATATATATATATATAATCCTCTTGCCCCGAATGTGAAATACATTTTCTTTCCACAGGGACCAGGAAATTGGATCTAGCATAAAAAGAATGCCTTGTATAAATACTTCACTTCTTGGTCTCCGTCAGCAAAAGCTTGCTCCATCCAAGCCTCTTGCCCTGATAGCTCGAGCAGCTCACCTCACGCTACTCGACCAGGTAAGTAGTCTCACCCCCTTCCTATATCTCTTCCTTTCTCTCCCCCTCGCGTGCGCCCTCTACTTCTCCCTCACCTTCGAAAACCCACCCACCCAATTTCTCTCTCTCTACTGTGGCTTCATAATCTTTCTCAACCTACCTTCTCCACTCTTAAGCTCTTGCGATCTCTATTTCCCCCCTTTTGCGAGCTGTCTCACTTCTTCTCTCCTCTTCAAACCCCTAGACGAGCCAGATATACCCCTCGGGCGCACCCCCAGCCCAGATCTGTTCTCTGAAGCCACAAACCTGTCGGAAGACCCATATCTATTTCGATACAACCCAGATCTCTATCTCTCTCTCTCTCTACCTTTCTCACTCTTTCCTCTGCTCCCTGGGGCTCTGCATCCCTTGTCCTCTACCTCTGCCCTCACTGATACCTACTTCTCCTCCCCTCTCTCTCTACCTTACTCTCTTTTTCCCAGCTCTCTAGTTGTCTACCTACCTAGCGGATATGTAACACCGACTCTCGGTATATTCTATAGTGAATTCCATTTCATATATATATATATATATATGATGTTTCTACTACTATGTTCATGAATTTTCACTAAGAAAATTTTTCCGGTAAATCAACCTTAGATATTTGACGGTAAAATACAAATCGGATCAGTTTTGACTCAAAGAGATTCAAAACCTTAATTTCACATTAAATAAATTTAATTAGGTCCAATATAAGATTTTGGGCCTAGTGTGTAATTATGAAAATTTTAGGGGTCAAATTAGAATTTTTATAAGTCAAAGGACTTGTTAGCAATTAACAAAACTTAAATGAAATGTGATAAGTGTATTCTTGTATTGAACAAGTGTTATAGTGAGGAGGACAAGTGTTGGCCAAATGGAGATGAGAAAGGCAAAGTGGGCCAATGAGAACACATGCACATGAAAACCAATGAGAACACATGCAATTGTCAAAATGATCCTATGGTTTAGATTAATTGGAGAGTTGATCCTAGGGTGGTGAGTTATTAACACAATAATAAAAGAATAAGGCCTTAGAATAATTGTTCATTCTTCCCAATTCGTGAGAACAAGGAGAGAAGTAAGAGAGGAAGACCAAGAAAGTGAGGTAAGAAATTTTATCCTGTCTCACTTTAAATTTTATTTCTATCCGTGACTTTATCTCTGTTTTAAGGCATCTTAGAGCCAGAATTTGAAAATGTTCTACTTATATGAATTGTAGATCAAAGTCTTATCTTTCCAACGAGATAAGAATCACCAAAATCTGATGCCTGTGTCAAATGTTATGGCACTTTTCCTGAAACTCGACATAGAAGTGTCCTGTTTCGAACCTTGACAGTAGTGAGTAAAAACGACCCATCTCCATTCTTAGTTTGAAGAAACACAAAATATGAAAGTTATAGATATACTTCTTGCCTATAACATATAAAACTTTCAGCCATTTCTCACGAGGAAATTGAAAGTTATACAATTTTCCTTAAAACTGTGTTGACAGAAACTTTATGTTTTACTAAAACGTATCAGTCCTGTTCATGAATTTTGTTGAACCCCTTCCCGGCATATTTGGATAAAACTCAAAACATGAAAGTTGTAGATTTACATCTTAGATATAACATGTTAAAATTTCATTAGACTTTGGTGAGTAGAATGAAAGTTATGGCTTCTACACAAAAACTGGACAGAATCCAAAACTTAAATATGACAGTAACAAAATGAGGCTTACCGGGAATTCTGTGATTTGAATCTGAGGAAGTGTACAAAATGAAAGTTATAGTGCTATCTCTTAGCTTTAAAATGAGATAAGAATCATCTGATTTGGACTGGTATAGCCAAAGTTATAGTCTATTTTCCATGACTGCGCAGGTTAAAAATCTACAGACTGTTTGTCTCCCTAAAAGTTATTTGAGTTGAACGGAGGGAACACTTGATTTACGCTTTGTGGAGATATTGGGGAGTGCGTTATCCCCCCCTAACTGTGAGTGGGACTTGACATCTACTTTTAATTGATACCGTGTTTTAAAAAGCTTTAAATGACATGATTTAAAATGGTATGATTGACCTATTTCTTTGGATTTATGAAAATGTTTTGTGATATATGGAGTGTCCCAACTTGTTTATATCGATATGCATCCATGATTTTGATACTTGATGATTGTGCCACACTTTGATATATCCACATGATTTTATGCTTCCATTGCATATTGGTACATGCTTTTGACATGATATGACTTGATGACTTGGCTTGACATATGTGATTTGGGCTGGATGCCCCTGTGGATACTGCGATGATGATGATATGCTTCCCATGGCATTCCGTAGCTAGGATGGACATTTGGTAAAGGCACCTGTTGTGCCCGGATACGCCTCTACATGGGGTATCCGCCAGATTGTCATACATATTGTACAGACAGTCATCGGTTGAACCACTTCGGGGAGGACTTTGGTAGGTCTAGCACCGGCGGGTTTCCATACACGCTTGATCCTTGATACGTACAGGCTAGTTGGAGTAGTCTGTAGCCAATGTTGGGGTAGAGAACCTTATTTTATTTCTTGCACCGTGAAAACCCCCAACGTTGCCCGTCCTTGGCCGTGGTTGGCCCTTGCCGGGATATTTTCGGCTGGCTCTACATGATATGATGGACATGCATACTGGATACTTATTTGATTTGATACGTATGCCGTGAATGATTTATTGAAATGTCATAATATTTTTGCATACCATGAATTTATTGGGACATAATTTTGACACTCCTAATTCACCCAAAAATTAATTGTAGCATGTCATCCCCCCGACTTGCTGAGTACAAACCCCCCTCTCTACGGTACTCACCCCTCACATTTTCCTCCTACAGGTGTAGACTCGAACTGAGAGATTGTGCGCATTGTTGTATTGGATATTCTTGGAGACTACTGGGCTGGGGTATGACTACCCGCTCTTCCACTATATATATATTGAGGTTATTGTATCATTTGAGGAAGTTAGGATGACCATTGTATTTGTTTAAATTGGGATAACTGTATTTATAATTTTCTGGTCTGTATAAGGTTAACTCTCACTTGTTTTAATTTGCATTGAGGCATATATGTATTATTTTTATCACTTGGGGATCTCTGTGATTTGGAAACCTGGATTTTGTGAATGCTATCAGCCTTACAGTGCTTTGATGTGCGGGACATGGTGCCATGCATCGAGGTGTCGCGGCGGGCTGGTCGCGTGCCCGGCTCGGAAGTGGGTCGAGGCGTGACAGGCCTCGGTTGGTATCAGAGCTCTTGGTTAGAGCTGAGTTTGAGAAACTGATTTCGAAAATATCCCCAAGTAAATCTGATTTTGAAAGTCCTCAATGCATGTGAGAGTTATAGTACAGTCATGAAATCCCAGTACATGGTCATAGGCAGATAAGTTTATCCATTTTTTTAGAGGGTTGGATACGAGTCATATCTAACCTAGTATATCTTATCCATTGGTTTCGATGCCAAGTTGATTTCTTTTAGGGGGTTAGTTATTCCATAACTAACCCTAATTCTTATATATCTGCCTGATTTGTGTCTTTTTCCTCGCAGAAGTATGACGACTAGGCTAGGTACCCACTTCTTACCTACTGAGCCCCCCAGTGTACCGGAGGACGTGTCTTCCTCACACGGTTCTCCTTTAGTGCCTACACCATCGTCCACCACGGTCGCAGATCTACCACCACCGCCACCGTAGGACGCCTACCGACAGGTGTTCGAGTGGTACGCTGCCCATGGCATTCAGATGTCACCACCACCACCACTACCGATGGCCGAGCCAACCCCTATGGTCGTGCCACGACCAGTCGCACCGGAGCCTCCACCGGTTATCGGTCCATCTGCAGTTTCTAGACCCAGCGACGGTACCTCTTCGACGTTGAGATGGATTCACGAGCTCGTGAAGGAGGCGAGACAGCTAGGCTGTACCGAGTTCTCTGGGGTGGGTGATTCCATTGCTGCGAAGCACTGGATCAACTGCACCCGCCGAGTATTGACAGACCTTGGCTTGAGTGAGGAGTTCAGACTCCGAGTGGCCGAAAGATTATTGGATGGAGATGCCCTCTCGTGGTGGGAGGCAGTTTGTGATGATGCAGCGGAGCCCAGGAGTTAGGAGGACTTTCTGCGGGAGTTCAACCGTAGATATTTTTTAGCGTTCCAGCAGAACAGGAAGAGGACGGAGTTCCACCACCTGCGGCAGGGGACTCGGACTGTGACCGAGTATGAGGCCGAGTTGAGGAGACTGGCTGCTTTTGTTCCGGTCCTAGCCACACCAGTCAGTTGAGGTTCAAGTTTGAGGATGGCCTCAACTTGAACATCCGGAGGTATATGACGGTGACCCCTAACTTCTCATTTCCAGAGATAGTAGACTCAGCACTCCGGGCTGAGGAGATCGTCCATGCTGAGGGACGACAAAGAGAGAGCAGGAAGAAGAGGAGGAAGAGGCCTGAGTTTTCTGGGGGCCAAAGTTCGAAGAAGGGGAGGACCTCAGGGTTTCGCGGGGACCCTTCTTAGAGGTAGGGATCGCAGTCCCAGGGGTTTAGAGCACCAGCCCCGAGTGCCTCCACTCAGACTATAGCCCGACGACACCCTTTTTGTCGTCGATATGGCAGACATCACCCCTTCAAAGCTTGCGGGGTGACAGTGATTTGCTTCTAGTGTGGGAGACCAGGGCACATCAAGAGCCAGTGCCCTGATGTTGGAGCAGGAGGTCCGACAGTTTCTATTCCGTCGAGTGCTCCACGAGGGGGACAGCAGGGAGCACCGGCACACTCTAGCCCCATAGCCCCACGAGCAGTAGCTGGGAGTAGTATGGCACTGGGACCATCGCGGCAGCAGCCGAGGGCTCAGGCTCGAGTGTATGCGATGACGCAGGAGGATGCGCAGACGAACCCCGAAGTCATTATTGGTACTCCCCCTTCTGATTCACACACTTAGAGATTTCCCCTGTACTTTTATTTTGAGACTCATCATAAGCCAAAGCCTTAGAGGCTTGACTATGTTGGTTGTACCTACTTTTGAGATATATATGATGAGCATCTATTTCCACTTTTATCTAAATTGATCTCTTTATTTTCCCCACATTTAGGAACTATGAGGATTTATGGAGTCGACGCCCGTGTCCTTATCGACACCGAGTCGAACTACTCGTATGTGAGAGCGTCCTTTGCCCACCTGATGGGTAAGCCTTTGATGCCACTTGGAGAGGAGATATTGGTTTTCACACCTCTCGGTGAACAGCTCTTGAGAGATTCAGTCTGTAAGGGGACAGAGGTCATGATTGGAAACACCGTACTTGAGGCAGATTTGATCCCTTTGGACTTGACCGATATTGATGCCATCCTTGGCATGGATTGGCTGAGCAGACACAGAGCCTCCGTTGATTGTTTCACTAAGGAGGTTGAGTTTCGGAGATCGGAGGGGCTTGCTTTGAGGTTTTCGGGTGAAAGAAGAGTATTACATCGCTGTGTTATTTCAGTGATGGAGGCCAGGAGGTTAATACGCCGAGGCTGCACAGCGTACTTGGCCCATGTTGTGGATACTATTGTGAAGGGACCGAGGAATGAGGATGTCCCTGTAGTACAGGAGTTTGCAGATGTTTTCCCTGAGGAGCTACCCGGCCTTCCACCGGCTCGGGAGTTTGACTTTGAGATCGACATAGTTCTGGGAGCCGCCCATATATCTATTCTGCCATACAGAATGGCGCCAGCTGAGCTGAAAGAGCTCAAGGTCCAGTTGCAGGAATTACTGGACAAGGGTTTTATTCGTCCGAGCACTTCGCCTTGGGGTGCTCCGGTGTTGTTTGTGAAGAAGAAAGACGGGACCCTACGACTGTGCGTGGATTATCGGCAGTTGAATAAGGTGACCATCAAGAACCGGTATCCTCTGCCATGTGTTGATGACCAATTTGACCAGCTTCAGGGTGCACGGGTCTTTTCGAAGATCGATTTGCGGTCTGGTTATCACCAATTATGGATTCGGGCCGAGGATGTACCCAAGACTGCATTCCGCACTCGCTATGGTCACTTTGAGTTTTTAGTGATGCCGTTTGGGTTGACTAATGCTCCAGCGGCTTTTATGGATTTAATGAATCGGGTCTTCCACGACTACCTGGTTCGGTTCGTCATCGTATTTATTGATGACATTTTGGTATACTCACGGAGTGATGAGGAGCATGAACAGCACCTGAGGATGGTCTTACAGACTCTCTGTGAGCAGCAGTTATATGCCAAATTCACCAAGTGTGAATTTTGGCTAAGGGAAATTGGATTTCTGGGCCACGTTGTTTCTGCGGAGAGGAATTTTGTTGATCCGCAGAAAGTAGAGGTCATATTGAGGTGGGCGCAGCCACAGACTGTTACTGAGGTCCGGAGCTTTCTTGGACTTACTGGTTATTATAGACGATTTGTAGAGGGTTTCTCAAGGATTGCTGCTCCACTCTCTCGATTGACGAAGAAAGACGTCAAGTTCTGTTGGGATGACCGCTGTGAGACGAGTTTTCAGGAACTCAAACAGCGACTGACATCGGCACCTATCTTGGCTCTCCCTACAAGCGGCAGGGAGTATGTTGTGTATAGTGATGCCAGCCGATAGGGGCTGGGTTGCGTATTGATGCAGGATGGACGGGTGATCGCTTATGCTTCGAGACAGTTAAAGAAGCATGAGGCGAACTACCCTACTCACGATCTTGAGTTGGCAGCCATAGTCTTCGCACTAAGGATATGGTGGCATTACTTATATGGAGTTACCTGCAGGGTCTTCACAGACCATAAAAGCTTGAAGTATTTATTTACTCAGAGAGAGCTAAACCTAAGACAGAGGAGATAGTTAGAGCTGCTGAAAGACTACGACTTGGTTATTGACTATCATCCAAGTAAGGCAAATGTAGTAGCAGATGCCTTGAGCCGGAAGTCATCTTCTTCTACCACTTCTCAGGCAGCAGAGAGAGCCTACATCTTCTGCTTGGTAGGACTCCGAGCTTTGGGAGTCAGCTTGGCCAGCGATGAGCAGGGTACACTGCTTGCCAGATTTGAGGTGTGGCTTACACTACTTGACCGCATCAGAGAGCTTCAGGGTACAGATGTAGAGCTCCAGACTATTCACGATCGGATCCGCCGAGGAGAGGGCGGGGATTTCCGAGTCCGTGCTGATGGACTCGTGGTGTTCAGAGACAGAGTGTGTATTCCAGCTGATGTTGAGCTTCGACGTGCTATCCTTGAGGAGGCACACTCTTCGGCTTATGCTATGTATCCCAGGGGTAAAAAGATGTATCGCACCATCAGAGTCAGTTATTGGTGGTCGGGTATGAAGCGGGAGATAGCAGAGTTTGTAGCACGGTGCTTGGTGTACCAGCAGGTGAAGGCTGAGCACCAGAGACCAGCAGGTATTTTACAGCCGCTTCCCATTCCTAAGTGGAAGTGGGAACATATTACCATGGATTTCATGATGGGGTTACCGAGGACTTTCACGCAGCATGATGCGATTTGGGTGATTGTTGATCGACTCACCAAATCTACACACTTTATCCCCATCCGTGGTGATTACTCCTTGGAGGTACTGGCACGTCTCTATATGGACACCATAGTACGACTTCACGGGTGCCTGTGTCGATTATTTCAGACAGGGATCCCAGGTTCACGTCTAGGTTTTGGCCTAGTTTGCAGGAGGCATTGGGTACTAGACTAAACTTTAGCACAGCCTATCATCCTCAGACAGATGGCCAGTCAGAGCGTACGATTCAGACACTTGAGGATATGCTTCGGGCTTGTGTTATTGATTTTCATGATAGCTGGGATCGACATTTACCACTTGTAGAGTTTGCATATAATAACAGCTACCAGGCGAGTATCAGGATGCCTCCATACGAGGCATTGTATGGAAGGCGATGCCGCATACCTTTATGCTGGGACGAAGTCGGTGAGAGGCACCTCAGCAGTGTGGAGCTTGTTGAGGAGACGAGGGAGAAAGTCAGGATTATCCGACAGAGGATGAGAGCCGCCCAGGATCGACAGAAGGCATATGCAGGCCGTAGGCGGCGACCACTGGAGTTTCAGAAGGGAGACATGGTTTTCTTGAGGATCTCACCCTGGAAAGGGGTGATCCGTTTCAGGCAGCAGGGCAAGCTGAGCCCCAGGTATATTGGGCCCTTCCGTATTCTTGAGAGGATCGGAAGTGTGGCATACAGATTGGAGCTACCAGAGGAGTTGACACGTATTCACGATATGTTCCATGTCTCAATGCTTAGGAGATATATGCCTGACACTTCTCATGTTTTAGAACCTTCACCAGTTGAGCTACGGGAGGACCTGAGTTTACCTATACAGCCCATAGCAGTCCTTGACCAGCAGATCCGTAGACTGCAAAGCAAGGATATTCCGTTGGTACACATTTTGTGGCATAGCGACCAGGTCGAGGAAGAGACTTGGGAGCCCGAGGAGACTATGAGGGGACAGTACCCTCATCTATTTACTGAGTAATTTTCCTTTCCCTATATGGTTTTCTTTTAGTTTCGGGGACGAAACTTATTTTTAGGGGGTTAGGAAAATGTAACATCGACTCTCGGTATATTCTATAGTGAATTCCATTTCATATATATATATATATGATGTTTCTACTACTATGTTCATGAATTTTCACTAAGAAAATTTTCTCGGTAAATCAACTTTAGATATTTGACGGTAAAATACAAATCGGATCAATTTTGACTCAAAGAGATTCAAAACCTTAATTTCACATTAAATAAATTTAATTAGGTCTAATATAAGATTTTGGGCCTAGTGTGTAATTATGAAAATTTTAGGGGCCAAATTAGAATTTTTATAAGTCAAAGGACTTGTTAGCAATTAACAAAACTTAAATGAAATGTGAAAAGTGTATTCTTGTATTGAACAAGTGTTATAGTGAGGAGGACAAGTGTTGGCCAAATGGAGATGAGAAAGGCAAGGTGGGCCAATGAGAACACATGCAAATGAAAACCAATGAGAACACATGCAATAGTCAAAATGATCCTATGGTTTAGATTAATTGGAGATTTGATCCTAGGGTGGTGAGTTATTAACACAATAATAAAAGAAGAAGGCCTTAGAATGCTTGTTCATTCTTCCCAATTCGTGAGAACAAGGAGAGAAGCAAGAGAGGAAGACCAAGAAAGTGAGGTAAAAAATTTTATCTTGTCTCACTTTAAATTTTATTTCTGTCCGTGACTTCATCTCTGTTTTAAGGCATCTTAGAGCCAGAATTTGAAAATGTTCTAGTTATATGAATTCTAGATCAAAGTCTTATCTTTCCAACGAGATAAGAATCACCAAAATCTGATGCCTGTGCCAAATGTTATGGCACTTTTCCTGAAACTCGAAATAGAAGTGTCCTGTTTCAAACCTTGACAGTAGTGAGTAAAAACGACCCCTCTCCAGTCTTAGTTTGAAAAAACACAAAACATGAAAGTTATAGATATACTTCTTGCCTATAACATATAAAACTTTCAGCCATTTCGCACGAGGAAATTGAAAGTTATACAATTTTCCTTAAAACTGTGTTGACAGAAACTTTATGTTTCACTAAAACGTATCAGTCCTGTTCATGAATTTTGTTGAACCCCTTCCAGGCATATTTGGATAAAACTCAAAACACAAAAGTTGTAGATCTCCATCTTTGCTATAACATGTTAAAATTTCATTAGACTTTGGTGAGTAGAATGAAAGTTATGGCTTCTGTACAAAAACTGGACAGAATCCAAAACTTAAATATGATAGTAACAAAATGAGGCTTACCGGGAATTCTGTGATTTGAATCTGAGGAAGTGTACAAAATGAAAGTTATAGTGATATCTCTTAGCTTTAAAATGAGATAAGAATCATCTGATTTGGACTGGTATATCCAAAGTTATAGTCTATTTTCCATGACTGTGCAGGTCAAAAATCTGCAGACTGTTTGTCTCCCTAAAAGCTATTTGAGTTGAACGGAGGGAACACTTGATTTACACTTTGTGGCGATATTGGGGAGTGCGTTATCCTCCCCCAACTGTGAGTGGGACTTGACATCTACTTTTAATTGATACCGTGTTTTAAAAAGCTTTCAAAGGCATGATTTAAAATGGTATGATTGACCTATTTCATTGGATTTATGAAAATGTTTTGTGATATATGGAGTGTCCCAACTTGTTTATATCGATATGCATCCATGATTTTGATACTTGATGATTGTGCCACACTTTGATATATCCACATGATTTTATGCTTCCATTACATATTGGCACATGCTTTTAACATGATATGACTTGATGACTTGGCTTGACATATGTGATTTGGGCTGGATGCCCCTGTGGATACTACGATGATGATGATATGCTTCCTATGGCATTCCGTAGCTACGAGGGACATTTGGTAGAGGCACCTGTTGTGCCCGGATACGCCTCTGCAGGGGGTATCCGCCAGATTGTCATACATATTTTACAGACAGTCGTCGGTTGAACCACTTCGGGGAGGACCTTGGTAGGTCTAGCACCGGCAGGTTTCTATACACGCTTGATCCTTGATACGTACAGGCTAGTTGGAGTAGTCTGTAGCCAATGTTGGGGTAGAGAGCCTTATTTTATTTCTTGCACCGTGAAAACCCCCAATGTTGCCCGTCTTTGGCCGTGGTTGGCCCTTGCAGGGATATTTTCGGCCGGCTTTACATGATATGATGAACATGCATACTGGATGCATATTTGATTTGATACGTATGCCGTGAATGATTTATTGAAATATCATAATATTTTTGCATACCATGGATTTATTGGGACATAATTTTGACACTCTTAATTCACCCAAAAATTAATTGTAGAATGTCATCCCCCGACTTGCTGAGTACCAACCCCCCTCTCTACGGTACTCACCCCTCACATTTCCCTCCTACAGATGTAGACTCGGACTGAGAGATTGTGTGCATTGTTGTATTGGATATTCTTGGAGACTACTGGGCTGGGGTATGACTACCCGCTCTTCCGCTATATATATATTGAGGTTTTTGTATCATTTGAGGAAGTTAGGATGACCATTGTATTTGTTTAAATTGGGATGACTGTATTTATAATTTTTCTGGTCTGTATAAGGTTAGCTCTCACTTGTTTTAATTTGCATTGAGGCATACATATATTATTTTTATCACTTGGCGATCTCTGTGATTTGGAAACTTGGATTTTGTGAATGCTGTCAGCCTTACGGTGCTTCGATGTGCGGGACATGGTGCCCGTGTATAGAGGTGCCGCGGCGGGTTGGTCGCGTGCCCGGCTCGAAAGTGGGTCGGGGCGTGACAGGATAGCTGCCTACCTCCTCTCCACCACCGTCACTGTCTCAATCGCATTCCCTTCCTCATTATTTGCTTAATATTATCATTATTTGCTTAATACTATCATTACCATTACATTATTGTGTTATCCTGTATTTTTGCACTGTTCTCTTGTGTTAATTTCTAAATGTGTGCTTAGTTTAGAAATTTGCACTGTTCTCCTTTCTCCTATTTGGACTACTGCCCTACATGTGCTATTCTGTAAGAAAACCTTGTTTAGTATTGATGAGCCTACAACTGCCACTGTTAGTTCTTCTTGTTTGTATTGGGGCATATGAAATTTTATACAATTTAGCTTACTGTGCATCTTTTAGGCTATCTCTTGTTATATTGAAAATACTACTATTATTAGCAATACAATCATATTATTATATTGGAAAAACCTTATTATTATTGCTATTATTAATATTACCATTCATACTGTTAATATTACCATTATTAGTAGTAGTAAAATTATAAATTTAAAATTATTAAAATTTAAAATATTTCAAACTCGTAATGGCATAATTGTAATATTAAATCTGTAACCCTATTATTATTATAGATATATATATTCTATTTTCTTCAATATGATTTTATTTCCACCCTATTGTATTTTGTCTTATTTCTTTCTTTCTTTCTTTCTTTATTTCTTTTTTAATTCGTTTTACTCTCTTATTATTTAAAAACTCCGTCATGACCGGTCTCAAACCTGGATAAAGGAGTAGGGTTGCGGTAGGTCGACAGTCAGCGTAAAACCTTTTGTCAAATAAAAAAAAGAGGGACAAATATAGAAAAACTTTTGGAGCGTTTCTCTTTCAACAACGCTCTATATCGGATCCCGAATATAGTAATAAGTTTAAAAGGGACCTTAGAGTGCAGGTAAATAAGTTAATTCATGAAAATAAGATTCGTCTAACCACTTGGAATATAGAATCTTTGACCGACAAGTTGGAAGAGATAGAAAAAAATAACGAATAGACGAAAAATTTATATCATGTGTCTTCAAGAAACTAAGTGGATAGGGGGAAAGGCTAGAGTAGTAGAACCCTATAGCCATAAGCCGTGGTACACAAGTACGGATAAAACTAAGAATGGGGTAGAAATAATTATACATAAAGATTTTATAGAAAATGTAGTAGAGATAAAAAGGAAGAGAGATAAAATTATACTTGTTAAATTAGCAATTGAAGAAAATGTAGTTAATACAGTCAGTGCGTATACACTCTAAATAGATATAGACGCGATTAATAAAAAAAAATGGGAGGATTCAGAGGAATTTATCCAAACCATATCTAGTGGAGAGAAGTTATTTATTAGAGGAGATCTAAATGGACATGTAGGAGAGATGAGCGAGGGATTCGAAACTGTACATGAAAACTTTAGATTTTGTAGTAGGAATAAGGTGGGAGCTACCATCTTAGAGTTTACTACAACATTCAATTTGGTACTCGTAAATATCTTCTTTAAGAAAAAAAATCACATATAGTCACATATAGAAGTGGGTCACATGCTAGTCAAATAGATTTCTTTCTCACTATGGAAGGTAATAGAATGACCTAAAAGATTTGCAAGATTATACCGAATGAGAGTATAGTGACTCAATATAAACTCTTAGTTTTAGATTTATGTGTGCCTAAATGATAAAAGAAGTATCGTTCATCTATTGAACCAAGAATTAAATGGTGGAAGGTAAATGAGAAAATGCGACTATTTTTAGAGACAAATTAATTCAAATGGCAAATTGTTCTATTAATGATGATGCAGAAATGATGAAGAAAGAAATGTCTACTAATATTAAGAGTATAGGTAAAGAGATTCTTGTTATATCTAAGGGGCAAGTCCCAATAGATAAGAAATCATGGTGATGGAATGAAAAAATACAAACTGCTATTCGAATCAAACAAAAGTGTTATAGAAATCTTAAGGGTAATAACAGTAGTGATGCATAGGAAAAATATAAAAGTGCAAAAAAAGAAGTGAAAAAAATTATCTATGAATCAAAAAATAAGATGTATAACGAACTATACGAGAGACTAGAGACTATAGAAGGAGAAAGAGAGATCTACAAAATTGCTAAACTAAGAGAGAGAAAAAAGAAAAGATCTAAATGTTGTTAGGTGTATTAAAAATAAAACCAATAATATATTTATAAGGAATGGGGATATAAAAAATTGTTGGAGGGATTATTTTGATAATCTCTTCAACGTTAAGAGTACAATAGAGATGGAAAATATCTAGATACTTGTAAAAAAGATTAATAGGGATTTTAAATGTAAAATTCGTCCCTATGAAGTAAATGAGACTTTAAGGAGAATGAAAAATAATAAAGCAATAAAATCTTATAGAATTCCTATTGAAGTGTGAAAATGTTTAGGTGAATTTGGTATAATAATGTTAACAGATATTTTCAACAAAATCTAACAAACCAAGAGAATGCCCCAAGCATGGAGAGAGAGCATACTTGTGCCACTATATAAAAATAAAGGAGACACACAAGATTGTTCTAATTACAAAAAAATTAAACTTATGAATCATACCATGAAATTATGTAAGAGAGTAATATAACATAGATTGAGATTGGAGATACGTGTAATTCAAAATCAATTTGGATTTATATCAGAAAGATCTACCACGGAAGCAGTCCACCTATTAAGATATTTGATGGAAAAATATAGGACACCTAAGAGAGATTTATATATGGTATTCATCGATTTAGAAAAAACATATGATAGAGTTTCTCGAGAGGTATTGTGGTGGGCATTGATGAAAAAATGGATTTTATTGAAATACATTAATCTCATTAGAGATATGTATGATAGAGTTATAACCAATGTAAAAATGTGTTGGGGTCTAAGCGATAACTTTTCTATTAATATTGAACTCCATCAAAATTCAATATTAACTCTCATTCTTTTTATAATAGTGATAGACGAAATTACAAAAAGTATCCAAAATAAAATACTATGGTGTATATTTTTTGTAAATGATATAGTGTTAGTGGATAAAACCAGAGAGAATATTAGTGTTAAATTAGAGTTATGGAGGGAAACACTACAATTCAAAGATTTAAATTGAGTAGATCAAAAATTGAGTATATGATTTATAGATTTACCGATAATCATTAACATGATGAAGAAACGATTATGCTAGATGGACAAATTATACCAAAATACGAACGTTTTAGATATGTTGGTTCTATCATTCAAAATGATATGGAAATGTGAATCATAGAATTCAGTAGGTTGGATGAAATTGAGAAAAATATCTGAAATTTTTTATCATCGCACGATAGTACTATATTTGAAAAAAAAGTTTTATAGGACCGCGATAAAACCTACACTATTGTATAGTGTCGAGTGCTGGACTATTAAACAACAATAAGAATAAAAAATGATGGTAGCGAAAATGTGAATATTTAAGTGGATGTGTGATAAAATTAGAAAAAATAGAATTAGAAGTGAAAATATTCGTAATAGGTTGGGAGTTATTTCAATTGTATATAAGATGAGAAAGTATCGTCTAAAATAGTTTGGGTATGTGTAAAAAAAACACAAAGACGCATTAGTTAGGAGGACCGAAAACTTAAATATAAGAGATTTAGTAAAATGTAGAGATATACCGTTAAAAATTTGGATGCAAATTATTCGTAAAGATATAATAGTTAAGGGTTTAGATAAAGAGATAGTATTAAATAGAATTGAGTGGTATAGGAAAATCTAATAAACTAAATCAATTTTCTTCTTCTTCTCGCTCTTTTTTTTTTTAAAAAAAAAATTCTCATATTTATCTTTCAAATAATCGATCATAGTTTTAAATTATTATTGATATTATATATATAATCCTCTCGAAAGTACAAGCCAAAACCGCTATCAGATGTTTTTGAATACGAAGTCGAGAATTTTTTATCCGGAAAGCATTAAAACGTATAGATATCTCACAACATGCCCTCATGTTTATTCACATGACCATATCGACCTTTCGCGCGGTTCCATACTCCAACAAGAGGACAACAGATTCAAAAAGATTGATTATAGTTCCTCTCTCTCTCTCTCTCTCTCTCTCTCTCTCTCTCTAGTCTTAGATTAAATGGTTCAACAATTTTAATGATAACTTTTTGTTATTCCTTGGTACCTTGATTTTGAATTTACTTACAACCACGTGATAATATGTTATTGTATTGTAATTATTTGATTAACAAACCCCAAATTTACTTCCACATGAATTGTACTCATTTTGTACTTATTTTAATAAAATATATTCACAGGAGGAGATGGCAACTGCCGGGGTTTCTTTCTGCAGTGGTTTGTTAAACAGGAATTTATTACAATAATGACTAAACATCATAACACGGCCTAGAGAGAGAGAGAGAGAACGGGAAGGTGTGATCTGAGGAAGAATAGAGGCAAACAAGATTCCCACACGGGGGCCAGCAAGAAATTTTGTTAATTAAGAATTTATTATTATAATAACTAAACATCATAACACGCTTTGGAGAGAGAGAGAGAGAGAGAGAGAGAGGGAGTCAAATGGGTTCACGATAATCCTTTTTTTTTTATTATTTTATAATTTGAGATTTAATTTTTATTATAATAAAAATATATGAAATGCATAGGTGAGATCTGAGGAAGTACAGAGGCAAAGAAGATTCCCACTTGTTGGCTAGCAATTGTTTCTTTCTTTCCCGTACCTTTTCAATTAAATAATTATAATGTCACGTTTTTCTACAATGTGTTTTTAAGATAGCTTATCCCAATTTTCTATTGCAAGTGGAATGGACGTACAGGTGACTGTAGGGATCAATACGCGTTTACATGGTGATACGTCGCTCCTCGTCAAGGGTCACTCTACAAATAAAAAAAAAAAATTCGGTTCAGGTGAACTATCCAGAAAATATTAATTATTATAAAATATCAAAGGAATAAAAAATATTTAGAGAGAATGAAAAAAAATAATTTTATTTTTATGTTTTATCGTACATCATAAGATTACAAAAATGTCTATTTATGGTTATTTTAAAAAATAATAAAAAGACACATCTATTTAATACAGTAATTTAAAACTTAATGATCACAAATTTACCCAAAAATCAAAAGTTGTCGTATCATTAAAGAGTAACCCAAAAGCCAATAATCATTATTGAATATGATCG
Organism: Dillenia turbinata; assembly: GCA_037126225.1. NCBI lineage: Eukaryota > Viridiplantae > Streptophyta > Magnoliopsida > Dilleniales > Dilleniaceae > Dillenia > Dillenia turbinata. The sequence goes on along the minus strand of JBAMMX010000021.1, from coordinate 4,930,985 downwards.
TCCATTCGAAAAGTCACTCATATTAATAAACATCTACAATAAATACATATCATTTATAACACTTCCCCTTGGATGTCTATTATATAAAGAATATGTTTCATTAAAATCTTATTAGAAAAAAACTCAGTAAGACAAAAAACTCTAGTGAAGAAAAAGAGTACATTCTTCTTTATACATGTATTTCGATACAATACTCTCCCTATTAAAGACATCACTTAATATCTCTATAACGCCGCATTCCAATCTTATGGATCAATTTTTTAAATGTTGTAGTGGGTAATGCTTTTGTAAATAAATTTACAGAATTTTCGCTTGATTAAATTTTTTGTACGTCAATATCTCCACTTTGTAGTAAATTATGTGTGAAAAACAATTTTGGGGAGATATGTTTCGTCAGATCACCTTTGATATATCCACCTTTTAACTGGGCTATGCAAGCTGGATTAACTTCATGAAGTATCGTTGGAGTCTTCTTATTTATTAGCAAACCGCATGATTTTTGAATATGATTATTCATTGATCTGAACCATACACATTCACGACTTGTTTCATGAATTGTAATTTTTTCAACATGATTTGATGGACTAACAGTTATAGTTTGCTTCATAAATTTCTAAGATATTGTTGTGCCACCATATGTAAATACATAATCCGTTTGTGACCTACCTTTGTATGGATCTGATAAATATCTTACATCTGCATACCCAATCAATTATGCATTTGGTTCATAAAGATAAAACTGACCCATATCAATCATTCCACAGAGATATCGAAAAATATGTTTAATTCCGTTCAAATGTCTTCTGGTTAAAGCAGAACTATATCTTGCTAATAAATTTACAGTAAAAACAATATCAGGTCGGGTATTATTAGCAAAATACATTAAAGCACCAATTGCACTTAAGTATGACACTTCAGGACCAAGAATCTTCTCATTGTCATCCCAAAAACGGAAAGGATCCTTTCGTATATTAAGTGACTGAACAACCATTGGGCTGGTTAATGGATATGAATTGTCCATATTATATCGTTTTAAAACTTTCTCAGTATAAGTTGATTGATGAACAAAAATCTCATTATTTAAATACTCGAATTGCAGGCTGAGACAAAATTTAGTTTTATCAAGATCTTTCATTTAGAACTCTTTCTTTAAATAATTTATTGCATTTGAGATCTCTTCAGGAGTGTTAATAATATTTAAGTCATCAACATGAACAACGATTATTACAAAACTATGTCCGGACTTCTTTATAAAAACACATGGGCAAATATTGTTATTTATATAACACTCTTTCAGCAAATATTCACTAAGACGATTGTACCACATCCACCCATATTATTTTAAACCATACAAAGATCTTTGTAATCTAATAGAAAATAATTCTTGAGAATTATATGTTTCTGGCATCTTTAGTCCTTCTGGGACTTTCATGGATATGTCATTATCTAGTGCACTATATAAATATGCTGTAACGACATCCATCATCTGCATATGAAGTCTTTCTGTGCTACTAAACCAATAAGATAACGAAAAGTAATAGCATCCATTATAGGGGGATATGTCTCTTTATAGTCAATCCTAAGTCTTTGCGAAAAGCCTTGTGCAACCAGTCGAACTTTGTATCGCACAATCTCATTTTTCTCATTTCTTTTTCGCACAAATACCCATTTATATCCTATTGGTTTAACACCTTCAGGTGTTTTGACAATGGGCCCAAAAACCTCACATTTTGAGAGAGATGTTAGATCTGTCTGAATTGCTTCCTTTCATTTTGGCCAATCCTCTCTTGATTGACATTTCCTTAAAATCGTAGGTTCAAAGTCCACATTTTCACTCATAATATCAATTCCCACATTGTATGCAAATCTATCATCAATATTTGTATTTGTTCGATCTTATATCTTCATTGTAGAAATGTAATTTATCGATATTTCTTGATTATTTATATCAACTTCTTCTGGAAGTTTTTCTTCTTGGATCAAATTATTTCCTTTTTCTATACGATCAATTTGTTCATTTGTTTCTCTTTTCTTTCGAGTGTTTTTATCCTTAGAACCCATTGGTCTTCCATGCTTTTGGCATGGTTTAGGTTCATTTATTGGGAGGGGTCCTTCAGAGACATCAATTCTAATATGAGCATTTTCTGTTGGAACATGTGATTTTGTTACTCGTTTTGGATCAAAGAAATTATCTGGCAATTAATTTGCAATCTGTTGCAAATAAATGATCCGTTGAACTTACAGTTCACACTGTTTTGTGTTAGGATCAAAATAACATAAGGATGGATTACTCCAGGTAATCTCTTTTTATCTTTCCTTTCCTAGTATTATCGCCCTCTAAAGTTGGAAAAAATGTCTCATCAAACCAACAATCAAGAAATCTAATAGTAAAAATATCTCTTATTATGAGTTTAAGATATTTGATAATAGAAGGAGAATTATAACCAATATAAATGCCTAATTTCCTTTGAGACTCCATTTTTGTTCTATGAGGGGGAGCAATGGGGACATAAACTGCGCATCCAAAAGTTAAAAAATGAGAGATATTAGGTTCTCTTCCAGAGACCAATAGGAAAGGGGAAGCATGAGAACTAGTGGGTCGGATGCGAACTAGTGTTGCTGCATATAAGATTGCATGTCCCCAAGCATGAACGGAAAGTTTGGATTTCAAAAGTAATGGTCTCGCTATTAATTGAAGGCGTTTAATAAATGACTCTGCTAGACCGTTTTGGGTATGAACATAAGCTACAGGATGTTCAACCTTTATATCAATAGACATGCAATAGTCATTAAATGCTTGAGAAGTAAATTCTCCAGCATTATCAAGGCGGATTGTTTTAATGGGATAATCAGGAAATTATGCTCATAAATGAATTATCTGAGCAAGTAATCTCGAAAACGCCAAGTTCCAAGTTGATAATAAGTACACATGTGACCATCTTGTAGATGCATCTATTAAAACCATAAAATATCTAAATGGTCCATATGGTGGGTGAATCGGTCTACATATATCACCTTGAATTCGATTTAAAAATGTGGGACATTCAAACTCAATCTTACTTGGTGATGGCTTTACTATTAATTTGCCTTGATAACATGCAACACATGAGAATTCATTCGATTGAAGAATCTTCAGATTCTTCAATGGATGTCTAAAAGAATGTTCCATAATTCGTCGTATCATTACAGATCCAGGATGACCCAATCTATCATGCCATAAAAGGAATTCATTTTGATTAGTAAACTTCTGGTTTACTATGTCATTTATTTCAATTGGTTTAATCTATGTATAATAACGACCCGAATAAAAGACAGATAGTCTTTCCAAAACTTGTTTATGTCCCATTTTAATATTAGTAATGCACAAATACTCATTATTTCTCATATTAGTTGTTTTTATATGATGGTCATTGAGGCAAATATCTTTTAAACTTAATAAATTTTGGTAGGACTTGGGTAAAAATAATGCATTACTGATCAAGAAATTCGTTCCTCTTGATAGTATAGCCTTCGATTAAGGTTACACTACCAAATATAGTATTTACAATTTGTTTTTTCATGATTAGATGAGAGAAATATCTTTTACTTTTGAGAATTGTATGTGTAGTTGTACTGTCTACAAGACAGAGATCCTCATCTTCGATCTTTGATCCAATAATATCCATAGGTAAGTTGTGATTACCGAAGGTGACCTTGACGTTAAATTTGTATAAAACTCAAGCAAAACTCGTGCTGATAACGTCTTATAAAATATCAAGAAATAGAAAATATTTAGAGAGAATGAAAGAAGAATAATTTTATTTCTCTATTTTATTGTACATCATGAGATTACAAAGATGTCTATTTATAGGCATTTTGAGGAATAATGAAAAGACACCTCCATTTAATATGGTAACCCAAAACTTAATGATTACAAATTTACCCAAAAATCAAAAGTTGTCATATCATTAAAAAGTAACCCAAAAGCCAATGGTCATTCTTGAATATGATCATCAATTCGAAAGGTCACTCATATAAATAGACATCCACAATAAATGTATATCATTTATAACATTAATTAATTTTTCTCAATTTTACTTGCATCTATTGTTACCTCACTAGATATCAATTTTAGCATAATATAATTTATTTTTCAAAACATAATTTAATCAATCAATTAAGAATTTTTTTTAATAAACGAACAATAGTTATTCGATCATTCCTTTAATTCTTGTGCAATAATCTTAAAGGACACTTTAAGCAAAATAAAGGGAATATATTTTTAAATGCGTGCTCTTAAATTTATCTGATCTACACATTAATTCCAGAAAAAGAAAGCTACAAATATTCAATAAATACATTAAACAAACTATTATGTATTATATTATCATGGCTCACCAAAAATATTGATTTGCACCCTTTATCACTTTAGCAAATTAAAATTTTTCAGTTTTTTAATTTATATAACATAATACCGATGGGACAAGACCCCAAGATCAGATACGATGAGTCAGCCTTGGAAAGACCCACATGAAAAGCCCATGAAGGACAGCTATCGATCTAGGTTCAAATACGATTATCTACCGAAAGGTTTCAGTCGTCCAGCTCTCCTGAACGATAAAACCTTAGTCGCCCCACCAATCGAACGTGGTTCGTCAAGTAAAGGTAACCACTCTAATCGGGTATCCAATAGTCGGCTCCTCAACCGAAAGAGCCCTGAAAACCCTTCATCGATCGAGCGACCGATCAATAGCTAACGATTCCAACAATCCTAAAGGAATACCAAAATATCGTATTAACTTCCGCCCCTCACTGCGGACGGCATCCTGAGGATCTTTCAGTTAAGAAAAGGTTCCCTCCAGAATACGAAAGTTTCCCAAAAGATGAGGATCACAGTTGATTCGAAATATTGAATTCTCAAGATTTCCGGATCGGCTCAATGAGGAAGGTAGGGTTGAAGCACTGCAGCAGTATACGACTCTCACAAGTATAAAACATCTCAAAACCCTCCAAGACAGGTACGCTCTTTGAGTCTCACACCTTGGCCTCTCTAATTATAGGAAATCACTCCCTTAAACTTTCAGTCTATTTTTCTTTCATACGAAAACCGCTCTTTCTGACTTGAGCGTTGGAGCCTCCCCGCAAGAACACCCTCCTGCGATTTTTACAGGTATCACATCTCTTTGATGGTAACTGCTCAGGTCAATGAAAAGCCAATATCTATGAAGTTATAACCCACCTCCAATAGATTGACGCCATCCGTGGAAACAGATTAGAGCAGTTTCTGCTGATAACCATGCCTCCGAGAATTAGAGCATCCTCAAAAGCCGCTCTTATTATAGAAGAGCGCACTGCCACATTTTCTGAGGCTGCTCCTCCTATAGCACCTGATCACTTTGCTCATGATCAGGCGGCCTCCCTTTGCCCACCTTATCAGGAATAGTCCCCATAGCGTGTAGTTCCCGACCAACCAATTGCGGTCCTTGTTCCGAAACGAGTCAGCCGCCTCCAGATGAAGAGGATGGAGTCCAAAGTCCCAGACATGAGCACGCAATTGGAGGGCCTTAGCCTTGCCCTCAGGCCCGAAGACCACTCCTCTGTAGGGGGATATAGGCGTCCCCAGCGACGACCGTCACCCTCACGCCGCGAAGCATCCGGAAACTCTTAACCATTCCCCGATAATCTTCAAAAACAGGTTGAGCAACTTATTGCCGATGAACTTAGGCGGATTAATCCCCAGGGAGACCAAATCCCCTCTTACTCTCATGTTTCACCTTTTGATCCCAAGGTCTCTTCAGAGCCTATGTGCCGCAACGTGCTCCTGCCCTCTATAGAGAGATACAATGGGACAGCGGATCCTCGGGATCATGTGGCCCATTTCATAACTGTGATGATTTCCAGAGACATGTCCAATGCGCAGATGTATAAACATTTTCCCACCATTCTTTCGGAAAATGCACTTACTTGGTTCAATTCTCTCCCACCATCAAGTATAAAGACTTTCTCCCAACTACGCGAGCAGTACGAGTCACACTTCGTAATAAGCAGAGGGGTCAAAAGGAAGTCCACCGCCCTATTATCACTACACCAGAATGAAAAAGAATCCCTAAGGGATTTTCTGGAAAGATTCAAAGAAAAGATGATGAAGGTTCCATCACTGAACCATTCGATCGTATTGGCTGCGCTATTAATAGGGATATGACCTTCCGACATGAAAGTGTCAATCACGAAGAAACCCCCTGCTACTATTCATGAATTTTACGTCCAAGCCAAAAAATATATCGCCGCTAAAGAGGCCGAGGTGTTCGACCACAAGGGGTATCAATCCGTTAGAAGAGAGTGTAATCGATCGCCCAGAAGGTCTCCACCAAGAAAGAGCCGAACGAGTCATCCTCCTCCACGGAGGTATAATAATTACACTCCGCTGAACGAGACCCCTGGCCAGGTTTTAGCTTTAATCAAATACAACCCGTACATCTGATGGCCCCCACGGTCGACTAAAGACGACTTCAACTAGGACAGAGCAAAATACTGTCACTTCCACTGGGAATACGGTCATACAACAAACGACTGTAAAAAGGAAAGGATGAATTGAAATTCCTAATACGCGACAGGAGATTACAGGAATTTATCATTAGATGGGAAAGAGATCCCCCCACTGATTATTAACACAAACCGCCACGACGCGACCGGGCGGAGGAACAACAGGTCGCCCGGCCCCAAACCGACAGGAGAGATGGAGTAATTCTTTAGATTCAGGATTATCCATCAGGGAATGAGGAGGGGATCCTAATCACACTGATCTTCTACTACCCAAAGACATTTCCTTCCGTGCCACAGGAGGTCTTAGTGACAAGCGCTGATAAACGACAAAGGGAAAAAATGCCCTTCATCGGTTTTACGGATGAGGATCTACTCGGGGTAGACCCAAACCGACACGACTCCCTAGTGATAACCGCTAAGATTGGGAAATATGAAGTTAGAAGAATCTTCGTCAATCAGGGGTAGGCTGTAACCTCTTATACCGTGACGCCTTTGGACGAATGAGGTTTACTTCTACCGATCTCCAGCCCCACGCAGGCCCAGTCAAAGGGCTTTTAGGCGAATGGATATACCCCGAGGGTATTATTTCTCTTTCGGTTACCCTTGGAGCACCTTCTAATCATGCAACAACCTCCGTCATATTCAATGTGGTGGATCTTCCTTCGCTCTATAATGATATCCTGGGCAGATCGGGCCTCAACGTCTTGGAAGTTTTGCCCAGCACTAAGCACATGAAGATCAGGTTCAGAACGCTGTCAGGGATCAGGACATTGTCATGCGATCAGGAGCCCTCGACTTCTGCTCCTAAGTAGTCATCAGATTCTACTGCTAGTTGGTTTTCCTTCCGTACCGAGGGGGTATTTCTTGGATTATTGAAACAATCAGCTTAATGGATTTTTTCTGCAAGCCCACACCTAGTCTCTGACGTTCGGAGGGCCTTAGTCGCACAGGTTCTATCGTTCGTACGTGTCGTTAATCGGGGATGGAACTCCCCAGATAGGTGGACGCGGCTCATCTACTTAAAAATTTCCTATCGTTCAGAGGGTCTTAGTCGCTCAACTTCTATCGCTCGTACATGTCATCAACAGGAGATAGAACTCCCCGGATGGGTGAATGCGGCCCATCTACTTAAAAATTTCCTATCGTTCGGAGGACTTTAGTCGTCCAGCTTCTATCGTTCGTACGCGTCGTCAATAAGGGATGTAACTCTCCAGACGGGTGGACGTGGCCCACTACTTAAAAATTTTTTATCGTTCGAAGGGCCTTAGTCGCCTAGTTTTTATCGTTTGTACGCATAGTCAATAGAGGATAGAACTCCCCAAACGGGTGGACGCGGCCCATCTACTTAAAAATTTCCTATCATTTGGAGGGTCTTAGTCGTCCAGCTTCTATCGTTCGTATGCGTCGTCAATAGGTGATAGAACTCTCTAGACGGGTGGACACAGCACATCTACTTAAAGGTTTTCTATCGCTCAGAGAGCCTTAGTCGCTCAGATTCTATTATTCGTACGCGTCATCAATAGGGGATAGAACTCCCCGAACGGGTGGACACAACCTATTTACTTAAGGGTTTCCTATCGCTCAGAGGGTCTTAGTCGCCCAACTCTATCATTCGTACGCGTCGTCAATAGGGGATAGAACTCCCTGGATGAGTGGACGCGGCCCATCTACTTACACTTGACGGCCTAAGTCGCCCAACTCCTATCGTTTGTATAGATCGAAACTCCTCGAACGGGTGGACGCAACCCATCTACTTAAAGATTTCTTATCACTCAAAAGGTTTAAGTTGTCCAACTCCTGTTGTTCATACTTGTCGAATGAACAAAGTCCCTTACTGGAGGGAAAGTCTAAGTTACTGATTAGCATAATAAGGGTTACAACCGAAAGTAATGAGATGGCCTTTATTGATGAAAAAACAAAAATTTCTTATTGAGCAGGCAAAGGTCACTAAGCACCAAGTTTCAAATGAAAATTATACAGTTGGGCTCCGAGCATCTGCTACTTCCTCGATTGGGGGAAGAGCTTCGTTTAAAACCATATAGCGGATTATCTCTTTAGCGCATTGTAATCTCTTAGACAATTTGCATTGGGAGTCTTTTAAGATAATAACATCCTTTACGCGAAACTCCTCAAACTCAACTATCCTGCGTTCCACCATTCGAAGAGACTCCTCATGAAGTTTTGCCAGCTTTTCAGTCGATTGAAGACGTGCTTTCAACTGCTCACATTGTCCTTGGTATTGGGCCAACTTGGATCGGAGTTTCTTTAGCTCTTCCTCCTTCTGATTGAGTAGTGTACTAGGAGTGTTTTCAGTCTCTGCGGCCTCTTTCTCCCAAGCAGGAATCTTTTTTTGCACTCGAGCTAGACGAGTTAGCTCAGTCAGACGCCCTTCCAAGTGATCTATCACCTGTTTCCCCTGCCGTTCCTAAAATTCGGCAAGGGCCATGATCTGAAAGGAAAGAATCGAGTCAATAGAAACAAGAACGAGAAAGAACCGAACAAGTATAGAGAAGTCAGTACCATTAAGCTTAAGGACTTGAGAGCCCCACTTACTTGCTCGTAGGACATCCTGTGGAAGTCGAGCTTGTACCGATGGAAGTCATACTGGTTGGCGATGTGATCCACCTCTGCCTGGTCTATGTAACTATATTGCATATCCTCAGCAGAAATGGCGACGATTCCGTGTTCCTTTAAGCCATTCCTACCATCAAAGGACCGAACGGGGATGACAGACGGAGACGCCACTCCTTCAAAAATTTTGTGTTTTTCCTTGTGCACAGGCCAGACCGGAACAGCAGAAGAGGGCCCCGCCATCTTGCCTCTCGCTGCTCTGGGGATGTTCTCCCCCATAGTGGCACCAGACGAAGGATTATCTCTTGATCCTCCTAATATGTCCACATCAACACTCACTTCACTCGGCGGAATGCCTTCGTTTAAAATGACAGTCTCCCTCGGTGCGCCTACGGCTGGAACTGAACAATCAAGCAGAATCATCAACGCAGACGAGGGAAAGGAAATCGCCCTCCTCTTCACTGAAGGAAATGGTGACTCTAGAAGGGCCTTAGACGTCCTGATAGAAGATCCCCGGGGGGCCTTAGCCACCCCGATGTCCTCCTGAAGGGATCTCTTCACACCTAGTCGAACCAGCTTGTTAATGGTAATATTCTTTAACACAACGTCGTCAAGAGAATTTAGGGAGTCAACTAACCCAATTCGCTCCCTCTCCAACAGAAGGGGCCTGTCAATTTTTCTTTTTTCACCAATTAACAAGTCAGCCAAAGACAACATCTGATCATCCAGTAGAGAATCAACCCATATGCTTCGACCAATAGACCTGCAATAACCACCGACCAACCGAATGAAACAACCGTGCTTTGATACGATTGGAGACTTCAGCCCCAAAGAAGGCACCCTATCAGTTTCAGCAAGGGCAAACGATCCTTATCCAGAAATTCAACATAAAAGAACTTTTGTGTCCAATTATTATCGATAGACTCCTTGTAGCAAAACCTCCAACTGGACTCAGGTCGAGTCTATAACTTGTACCACCCCTTGGTCGAGCCGCTGCCTCCGCATCTCATCAAAATAAAGATGGACGACAGAATGTCAAAGTTGAAACGAAGGCAGCAAAACCTTAACAGGGAAGCCACAACGACTACCAAACGCCAAGCACTCAGGATCAAAAGGGTCGGAAATATATTCCAACAAGGACACTTGTATGAAACTTATAGTCCGTACTTAACCGATTGTAGGTACATCGGCACACAACCCTCTGGCGCCGTATCAACCCTATCAACCTCTGTTGCAGACACCAGGGCGTAGTCATCTCCCAACAGCATTTCCGTTTGTACTTCTTGAAACTCATTCATGGACATAATACTTACAATGTCACTAGTGCTCGGAAAAGTCTAAGAAGCGGACGTTTTCACCATTATTTTCAGAGATGGTTTCTCCTATGGGTCTCAGAAGGAGGATTGGAAAAGAAATGCGGAGGAAAACTGAGATAGTAGTATGTATAAACCCTTATGAAGCGTACAGAAGACGATTCGTGGAAATCAAAGTGATAGGAGTCACATTAAAATGTTCTGCACCTTTTTCAGCAATAATTACTCATAGCGCCTCTTTATTAAAAAGGTCATGAGTCAATGGCAAATGATGGGACAAGGCCCCGAGATTAGATTTGATGAGTCAATTTTGGAAAGGCCCATATGAAAAGCCCACAAAGGACAGCTACCGATTTAGGTTCAAATACGTTTATCTACCTAAAGGCCTCAGTCGTCCAGATCTTCTGAACGATAGGGTCTTAGTCGCCCCGCTAACCGAACGTGGTTCATCAAGTTAAGGTAACCACCCTGATCGGGTATCCAATGGTCGGCTCCTCAACCGAAAGAGCACTCAAGACCCTTCATCAGTTGAGCGACCGATCGATAGCCAACAATTCCAACAATCCTAAAGGAAGAACAAAATATCCTATTAACTTTCGCCACTCACTGCAGACAGCATCCTGAGGATCTTTCAATTAAGGAAATGTTCCTTCCAGAATACGAAAGTTTCTCAAAAGATGAGGATCACAGTTGATTCGAAATATTGAAACCCCGAGATTTCCAAATCGACTCAATAAGGAAGGTAGGGTTGAAACACTGCAGTGGCATATGACTCTCACAAGTATAAAATATTTCAAAACCCTCCAAGATAGGTACGCTCTTTGGCTTCACACCTTGGGCACTCTAATCACAGAGAATCACTCGTTTAAACTCTCAGTCTGTTTTCCTTTTATACGAAAATCGCTCTTTCTAACTGGAGTATCAGAAGCTCCCCGCCGGAGCACCCTCCAGCGGTTTTTATAGGTATCACATCTCTTTGACAGCAACTGCTCGGGTCAACGAAGAGCCGGTATCTGTCGAGTCATAATCCACCTCCAACAATACCTAGTCAACAATTTGCATCCTCCATCACTTTAACATAAAAGTATGAAAGAATATTTGTTCGGAAAATTCAAAAAAAAAAAAAGAAAAAATGATCTAGACAAAAGAATATTAATTGTTTCTTTTTTTTGATATATAATTTTAAATATTTTCTCCTTAAAATTATGATCATACCTCTTGAAATTATTATTATTATCATTATTATTATTATTATTATTATGCATACTGAGACTCTAATCCGTATCTATTATAAGGAGAGATGAGAGATATTATTTGAACTAAAACTTATTGATAAAATTATAATATATATATATACGTAGAGCATTTGATCCTTAAGAAAGGAAAATTAATTTTAGGTTGCCTCTTGATTGTAGTCTGACGTCATTATAAAAGGGAAGGTGACGAGTGTTATTTGCTGATGTCTTCGTACGTTAATTTAATTGCATCTACCTTTGGTAAATTTAGTAATTTACGAAAATCCTGGGAATTTTCAGAAAGTCACTCAATTAGTAAGTATAATAATATGATAATTATACCCTCGAATTACATGATTAAAAAAAAAATGGGGAAAAGAAAGAAGAGATGACTTTTTAACGAAACTCTTCTATCACAAATCTGTCATTGATGACCATCAAACCTTTTGTGACGGACTTGTGTGAACTCAAAGGCCCTCAGCGGAATATTCAAATGTGATGGAGAATTTCCATCACTTTTCTTTTTCTTGATCGGCGGCTATCCCATAATTAATTAAATTTTAATTTTTCTTGATCATGCTTTTTTTATTTTTAAAAATCAAATTCAAAAATTTAATTAAAAAAAACAATATCCTTATCACTGGACCTAAAAATGTTGATCACAAACGTGGTATTGAAATGTACAGAAGTATGAACTTTGTTTTTAAACGAGCTCCTAGAATCAAAATTATACTTGAAACAATTATATAAAAACAAAATATGAAATTTATTTGTGAATATGACTATTTATTTAATTATCTATAAAATTCTCTTTTTTAGGATCAATTAAATTAAAATAATAATTGATTAATTAGAATTAAATCATAATTATGCTTCATTAGGACTATGGCTATTCTCGCTAATTCTCTATATTATAATGATAATTTTCGTACAATCCTACAAAAATATTTTCATATAGAAATTCCCAAGATCCGAATTGGATTAAGATCACTTACTTTTTTTTGACGATAAATATTCTAAATCAGAAAAATATTATGAATTCAAAACACTTTCTAATGTTCACAATCTAAGTGCCACAATGGTGAAATGATAATCAAAAGAAATTAAACGCTCTCTATACTTTCCATCAAATATGTTAGAAGATGCTCCTCCTATAGTTTCATTTCTCACTTTCAAAAATGGCATTCTGTCCTTTTTTTTTTTTTTTTTCTTCCTTCTTCTTCTTCTCGTCACTTTTCAAAATGGGAAAGTTCTACTTTTTTCTCTTTTATTGTGAAAGAATTAAGAGAGAGTGGAGTTATGGGGTGGTTGCCAAATAACCACCCCCTACCCCTTTTTAAATTCAAATGGAAGGAGGGGCGGGTCTACCCTAATGAACGGACCGCTCCATTTTCTTACATCTCTCACTCGCACATGAGAACCAAAACTGCATAGAGTATGATCATTTCAATTGAATATCACCAATTTCATACAGGCAAATGGATCGTGTGAACTGCAAGAATATCAAAAACTCTAAAATTATATAATATTAAGGATATATAGCAGTTCATCGTCAAAGTGGTGATGAGAATATCGTATCTCGCTATACCTCATACCTTTTTTACTTGACACAGTCAATATATCTCTCATCAATCAAAACAATGTAAAAATATATTTAACTCAAATCCAATCATGTATCCACAATTACGTCTCTAACACTAAATCACAAACATAATTGGTTGACAAGTGAATACAGAGTAATGTGTCGGTTAAAGATAGTCTTCCTTTTATACTACTAATTTTCAACTTTATCTTAACTGCTTTCCTAGATGTGTACCGCAATACCGAATCATTTATGATTTCTTAGTGACATGTTAAAGTAGCAACATTAAAATAAAATTTAAAAAAATAGACAAAAATCCTAAGGGTATAAATTGAGGTTAAATATAAATCTCTGAATATTACATAATGAGATGGACACAGTGAGATAAAGAGAGATGCACCATCTCATTACTCATATGGTCACTTAAATACACGTAATATGAAATACGTACTACGATTTTTTTTCTTTTTATTTGGAAGCATATATCTTCTTTTGTAAAATAATGTATCAGACAAGTTTTAATCCAAATATACACAACACTTTATCTGAGTTTTCCTTCTTACAAGTTCTCCAAAATCTCACAATATCAAGGAAAACTCATACCTGACTATTTGAAAAGTTTAATGAATTGTTAAAAATCTATTTCGATTACCATATGTATGATATATTTAACCAATAATCTTATCTAAGTACCTAACTAAAACAACTTATATGTGTGTTAATCCACAACAAATTAATACGCCTCATCTCTACGTGTCACACAGACATCAGAGGCAATTGCTCATGTAAGAGAGTCAATCTCAAAACTTGTCCAACATACTTTCAATTCCAAACACAAGAATTTTGGACACAAAAACAAAATTCAAATATCATCGAATATGAGTATTACAACATATATACTCTTTGTATATAATCGCAATCACAATCACAGTAATAAATACTATCACCATCTACACAACTCATGTCATCTGACATGTCTTACAAACATGTCATTAGTATTGACTTCTAAAATATAGATAAACCACCAACAAATGCGTAGACACATATTTCAGTATCATTTCTCTCTTTTCAATTGTGTCTTTAACAAGATTGATTTTTGTATCTATATTTGATTCTATCATCATATTTGGAGTCTCTTGTGTAAGCAATAGTTGACTGATTGTCACAATAAATCGTCAAACTCCCATTGACTTGCTTACTATTCCCAAATATTACAAAATCTACTCAATCAATCTCATTCTTAAACTGCGAAAACACAGGCTACAATTTTACTTCCATCATAGAAAGTGATACACAGATTTGTTTCTTATTTCTCTAAGTGATAACGCCATCATTGAGTAAGCAGACATAACCAAAGGTAGATTTTCTCTCATTTAAATCACCTCCCCAATCAACATTCTGTATCCTTTTAATACTAGATCCTTTTATTAATAATGAAGGAAATAATCTACAGTTCCGCTCAGGTATCCTAATATCCTTTTCATAGTAATCTAATCACTCTTCCCTAAATTAGACAGATAGCTACAGACCAAATCCCATAATATGACAAATGTCGGAACAAATACACATCATAGTATACTTCAAATTCCCAATATAATAGAATATGGTAGTCTAGACATTTCGTTTATTTATTAGGAGTTCTAGGGTTTATATCATCAATTGAATTATCGCCTATAGCCACAGAAGTATCAATGAGTTTATAGTTTTCTAAACTGAATCGTTTCATAATCTTTATAATACAAGACTTTTGAGATAACTCTAGTAATCTCTTGGAACGTTTTTTCTGAGATTCAATTCCAAATCTGCCTCACCCATATCATTCACCTTAAAAAAAAAAAAAAATCATTCCAAGATCTAAAAGTCATATTCCTTATCATTTGCAACTAACAATATGTCATCGATATATAAGAATAGAATTATAAAGTTGTTATCAGACTTTTTCACATAGATATAATGGTTTCCGTCTATCATGATGAAATCATAAGAGATCACACCTCTATGAAATCTCTCACTATTATCTCAAAGACTACTTAAAACTATAAATTGATCTACTCAATTTACTAACTTTGTCTTTCTGGTCTTTAATGACAAAACCCTTCGGCTGTGCCATACAGAATTTTTCCATAAGTTTACCACTGAAAAAGACAGTTTTCAGATCCATCTGATGTAATTATAAATCCAAACTAGCCACTACTTCTAACTGTACACGAATGGAGATAAATTTCACTATCAGGAAAAATGTTTTCTCATAAATAACACTCTTTTATTGAGTGTAACCTTTGTTACAATTGAGTCTTTTATCTCTCAATAGTTCCATCTACTTTACACTTCGTTTTGAGAAGCCAATTGTTTACAATAATTTGGTGTTCTAGTAGATATTCAACAAGTTTTCAATTCTAATTAGACCTCATTGACTCCAATTATTTTTTCCGTTGCCTTTTCCATTTACCCTTGGTGGGATAAGGTAGAGTCACATCTATATTCTCAGACTCTTCTTCATCTTTTGAAGAAACAATAAATACGTGCTCTTCAATTTTCAAGTGACGCTTGGGCACGATTTTCTCAGTACTTTCCCGAATTTATAACTCAGTTGGATCGTTAGAATTCAAAACTCTCCCACTGGGATCAACATCATTCCAATGATCCGTAATGAACAAAACCACCTTCTAAATTAACTAATTCAGATAAAAGACTCTGTGTCCTTCAAATCATCTCGGCTAGGAAATCCAATCTCTAGGGAAGTGACATTCCATGATTCAATTTCTACTGCAGTACCATCATCTCGTTCATCATTGAATACTTTACTCTCAGATTGATCGGAATATCTTATAAAAATATTCTTATTTCCATAGGGATCCAAAAGTTCCAAACTTATTGGGAAAAACTTTAAATACATATTGTCGATCCCCAAGGTCTGAGCTCAATCAGACATGACTCTCTACCAGTGCAAAGTTCATATAATGTCATTGGTATTGATCTTGAAGGCACTTTGCTCAAAATAAAAGTCACAGTCAACAAGGTATCTCTCTAAAAGGAAACCGACAAAATTTTCAAAATCCATCCAATATTTTTACTCTCTTGGCTAAAATTTTCACTCTCTCACCTCTCTCAATTCGCCTCTTTTATTTTCACTAAATTTAAATGGAGGTGAATTTCTCTCCTTAAGCCATAAGTTTTCGAACTACTGAGTTTAACCCTAAGGTTTTCATTATCCCATCACCCATATGTGACTACTGAGAAACTTCCATCAGCACAACATTTCGAACTGTTGAGCAACTCCTGTCGACTGCTAAGCAACGGCGGCTATATTGGGGGATAAAGGTTTTTTGGATTGCCAAAGAGAATGCTTGTTGACGTTCAAACTACTGTTTTGACTGTGGATGTCGTCACCATCGACAATTGGCGTCGAAAAGTCCTGTAAGAAATTCCTTCAATTGCTAAAGGATTTGAGGCAAGGACAGCAAGGAAGACAGTTTTGAGTAAAATCCGACCCTCATCAGTTGCCATCGGCAGCAAATTTTGCCTTCAGTTTTCGACAACGGTGGCAGCGAACTGTGGCCAATCAAAGTTCTGCACAAGGTTCGAAGTAATCAGACAATAGATCAGACATCTACATCCGGTGATCCATCTTCTTCGACAAGTAGATTGGATAGTAGTTTCCGGTAATGATATCAATAAAACAGACGACTGTCTAGGGTTCTAGAGTTTCAAATAAAATAAAAAAGAAAAATATAATAAAATAATAAAATAACAAAAAAATATAAAATATAAAATGATAATTTAAAAAATAAAGAAAAAAAAGATTGGCTAATTTTAGCGACAGATTAGTAAATTCGTCACTAATTTAACAATGGATTCAATAATCCGTCACTAAATTTAGCGACGGACTATAATTTCTTCGCTATATTTAGCCACGGATTCAATAATTCGTCACTAATTTTAGCAACGGATTATGAAATTTGTCGTTACATTTAGCCACTAATTTTAAAATCTGTCACTAAATTTAGTCACGAATTCTTTTATCCGTCACTAAATTTAGTCATGAATTTTAAAATTTCTCGCTAAATTTAGCGACAAAATTATAGTTCGTCGTTAATTTTGCAACGAATTTTTGGCTTTTTGTCGTTAAATTTTTACGACACGTTATTAGCGACAGAAATTTTTTCGTCGCTAAACAAATTAGCGATAAATTTTTTTAAAATTTCGATCGTTAAATTCGTCACTAAAACTGTGTTTTTTGTAATCATAATACCTAGTCAATAATTTTAAAATTTAGATTCAAGATTATGTTGCTTAAATAACATAATACCTAGTCAATAATTTGCACCCTCCACCACTTTAACACAAAAGTATGAAAGTAGATTTGTTAGGAAAATTCCAAAAAAAAAAAAAATGAAAAAAATGACTGGACAAAAGAATATTAATTGCGTCTTTTTTTTTTTTTTTAGAATTCTTGTTTCTAAATATTTGGGTTGCTTCTAGTGACTTGAAATGGAAGTCTATATAATTTTGAATATTTTCTCCTTAAAATTATGATCACACCTCTTAGAAATTATTATTATTATTATTATATTTAGAGCATTTGATCCTTAAAAAAGGAAAATTAATTTTAGGTTGCTGATGTCATTATAAAAAGGAAGGTGACGAGTATTATGCTGATGTCTTCGTACGTTAATTTAATAGCATCTATTTTTGATAAATTTAGTAATTTACGAAAATCAAAAAAGTAAATAGTTGTGGCGTGTTTCTCATTGTAATATGAACGCAAGATCCGAGATTTTTCAGAGTACATCTAACGGTCTGAAAATAAATTGTCTTTCGTACCTTTCCAACGTGAACCGTCCAAATATATAACTTTTTAGTGCATTCTCTCTCTCTCTCTCTCTCTAATTCATTAGATTTTATGTTGGGTACGGTTGAGTGTCCTGTCCAATCATCTTCCAAACTAATTAATTCAATTTTTCTTTATCAGTACGTACTTTTTAATTTTTAAAGTCAAATTTAAAAATTTAATTTTAAAAAAATCAACATCTTTGTCACCGGACCAAAAAAATATTAATTCTGATATTGAAGTGTACAGAAGTGTGAACTTTATTTTTAAATGAGCTCCTGGAATCAAAATTATACTTGAAACAATTATATAAAAATAAAATATGAAATCTATTTGTGAATATAACTATTTATTTAATTATCTATAAAATTCTCTTTTTTAGGATCAATTAAAATAAAATAATAGTTGATTAAATAGAATTAAATAATAATTAATACTTCATTAGAACTATAGCTATTCTCACTGATTAAATCATATTATCGATCAACAAGACTGTATCAAATCATATTCCATATTTAGTTTTCTAGTATATTAAACACACCATTTTCTGACAGCCTAAATGTTTTGATTTTTAACGCATTAATGGCGATGTATTGTCAAAAATGGTGGTGGGTTTCCATGTACGAATGCAAGGTATACATAAATGAGCATTGAATTCGAAATTAAATTATACCATTAGTCCAAGGTTCTGTGAAATGAGAGGAGTTAGAATTACCCACTAATTTTGAGTAAAAGCCAAAAAATGACATGGAAGAAAAACAAAAATAAAAATGACATGTAAGGGATTTGTCTTGTTTCAGAACACCTAAGCATTGATCGAATATCATATACGTACTTCATACCCATCTGGGTTGAAAGTATGCATAATTTATTACCCCACCTCATTTACAATAGCATTGCCAAGGTTTGCTGTGTATCCAGAGTAAGTCCTCGTTTGCACATTGAAATTTGATTTTTATTTGTAAAATTTTATATTTTTATAATTTCTTTTACTTTATTAAAAAGAGAAAATAAAAATAAACCGATTAGATCGATGAAATTATAATTAATCCCTAGATTATTTTGTCACATGTGATTCAAAAATAGTGAAAGTAATCCTATAAATTATCTTGGCTATCACTTTACACCACATCTCTATTTTTTTTAAGGGGTAAATATTACAAAAATTGACAATATGATCAAATTAAAATTTTATAAATAAAAATAATGATTGAAAATTTAGGTTTTGGGAGAGAATGTGAAAATGGTGGGTGGTGTGGAGATGGAAGAGGAAAACGAACTTTAATTTTTAAGTTATTTTTGTTTTTCTAAATTTTTCTTTTTTATGCTTTTATTATTGTTTATAACATGGATCAAATGGAAGGGGGTAAAATGAAAACAATATAGGAGTTATGGGTTACAATTGATATTTTTTCCTTTCAAAGTAAAAAAATTATTATTCATTATTATTCAGTACTAGTGTAGAGGCAGCGGCACTATTGGAAAGAGCAATATGCATGTTCCTTTTGCGTTGCATCCTTAATTTTCTCACAAGTTTTTGCTTCGTATTTTCCCATTTTATCATTTAAAAAAAAATGCTTCATTCTCCTCTTCTAAAGTGACGAGTGTGGGTTGGTGTTGAAGAAAGTCTTCTTTATTTTTCCCCTTGATATTTGAACAAACATCCCCTACTTGATCAGAAAATCCTTCCACTACGCTTGGGAGAGTCCAATTACTTACAGTCCTTCATCCAGATATTGATTATGCATTCAGAGAGAGAGAGAGAGAACCTCTTTTTTTTTTTTAATCACTATGATGGTGTAATTTACCCTCGGCTTGTGTATGTAGTTTTTATTAATGATATCCATCCTTACACACACACACACACACACACACACACACACAGAGAACACCCAAAAGATTCCAACTCCAATTCTGGCACTCCTTAAGAACAAAAAAAATAGGTGCGGCTCGGTTGATGGAGAACGTAGGTCACGACTCTTAATTATACAACATATAAGTACACTGATCTACTCTTAAATATAGACTAGATCTGCTCTAGTAGTTCTTGAATCAATTAAGTCGTCGGTGTTGTCATCGTAGAGAGCGAAAGAATTCTCAAATCCAGATCCAAATCCAGGCCCCTCGGATGGAATTGAAAATCCATTAATTTGGATTTCAGCATTCTCAAGCAAAAGAGATTCACTCCATATTGATATTTTCTCCACTCAAAGTATAAAAATAAATAAATTAATTAATTAATAAAATAAAATAAAATAAAATTTATTATTATTATTATTATTCAGTACTAGTGTAGAGGCAAGCACTATTGGAAAGAGCAATGTGCATGTTCCTTTTGTGTTGCATCCTTAATTTTCTCACAAATTTTTTGCTTCGCATTTTCCTATTTTATCATCAAAAAATGCTTCATTTCTTCTCTCCCACAGTGACCAGTGATGGTGTTGACGAAAGAGTCTTCTTTATTTTTCCCACCTTGAAATTTGAACAAACATCCCCTACTCGACCAGATTAATCCTTCCAGTATGCATGGGAGGGTCCAGTTACTTACAGACGTTCATCCAGATATTGATTATGCTTTCAGAGACAGAGAGAGAGAGAGAGAGCCTCTTTTTTACGATGGTGTAATTTACCCTTGGCTTGTGTATACTGTTTTTATTGAATGATATCCATTCCTACCGAGAGAGAGAGAGAGAGAGAGAGAGAGAGAGAGAGAGAGAGAAAGAGAACACCCAAAAGACTCCAACACCAACTCTGGCACTCTTTAGGAACAAAATAAAGTGTGCTTAGTTGATAGAAAACCTAGGTAACATACAACTCTTAATTATACAACATATGAGAACACTGATCTACTCTTTAAGTTTAGGCTAGACCTACACTAGCAGTTCTTTAATCACTTGGTCAACTACTAAGTCGTCGGTGTTGTCATAGTGAAAAGCGAAAGAATTCCCAATTCCAAATCCAAATCCAAATCCAGGCCCCTCGGATGGAATTGAAAATCCGTTAATTTGGATTTCAGCATTGTCAAGCAAAAGAGATTCACTCCATAAGTTTTGTCCTGGAGTCTCAAATGATCCTGGCGAATTATCAATGTAAGTGAAACAATCTTCCAAAGCAAAATTCATCTGATGATCAGTTGAGGATGTTGAGAAGTCCCTGCAAGAATATTCCGGAGACAACAATGGACTTTCCGAGATTTGCTGCAACATTCGATCCATTTCATCGGATTTGTCAACCCCAACTGGATTATTTTGTAATTTGCCTCGCTTCTTCAAGTTTGTATGCCAGTAGTTCTTGATGTCACTATCTGTTCTTCCTGGTAGCTTTTCAGCAATCCTAGCCCATCTATGAACATAACATAAAATACAAACATAAGGGTTCTTCTCTTAATTAACATGAATTATAATTAAAGCAAATTAATTGTGATTAATACATACTTAGTCCCAACTTGTTGGTACATATTGATGATGAATTCGTCGTCCTGTTGGGTGTAGTTTCCTCTTTTTATGTTGGGTCTTAGATAATTCATCCACCGAAGTCTGCAGCTCTTTCCACACCTTTGAAGGCCTGAAAGAAAAAATCACAAATTAACCCAGAATTTAATTCAGAGAGACTATCAATCTGTGTCATATTGTGGGATTAATGTCATGAAATTAAGGAAACGCATAATTAAAATGCTTTTGAATAATTACCTGCATATTTTGGAAGCTGCCTCCAATTCCAATGCCCATATCTCTTGATGTAAGCAATCAGCTTTTCATCTTCTTCCTGAGTCCAGGTACCCTTTCTCAATCCATTTTTCTCACATGGAGTTCTCACCATTTTTACTCAACACTCACCAAAACACAATCTCTCTCTCTCTCTCTCTCTCTCTCTCTCTCTCCCCCCCCCACTAATTTCTTCAACTTTATCACCAATAATCCTCAGAAAGTTTGGGTGGAGCATGTTTCCCCCAAAACAAACTATTTATACTCCTTAACTACTTAGGTCATTCCAAAATTTCTTGCTTTCTCACTATCTAGTAGGCATCCTTCTTAAAAAATGACAAAAAGGTAGATAATTCATGAAACTTTTTATTTAGTTTGGATAATTTCTTTGGCCACAATAATTGTTGGCATTAAACAAGACCAGCTGTTTGGACTGACACGTACCCACAATGTTTGGAAATGTTTCCTCGTCATAAAAGTTAAAAATTGACTCAATTGGACCTGGAGTTGAATATCCTTAAATATGATTGAGGTTCAACTTCCGTTGAGAATATTAGACCCTCATGTGTATGGAGAGTTCCCTATTAGAAGACCTGCTCTCCGAAAAGAGTCACTGTAGTGATCGGTCCAGATTAATCGGGATAAAGTCTTGAATATCAGACGGTGTATAAGATAAGGTACCAAAAAATAAAGTTGAGAATATATTTGCATTTATATTTTTTACAACTACCCATTGAGAGATATTATCAATTTTTTTATTTATTGAACCCTCTCCTTTATATGTTAGGTGATGCGTATCCAATCACATTGAATTTTTAAATGAAGTGAAAGAAATCTTGAATATCATCTTATATTTTGTATAATTAACGTCTCTTCTAAAAACTTCAATTAGTGGAGAGATGTGTTATTAATTTTTTTTTTTTTTTTGTATTTTAATATTTTTCTGTTTAAAAGTACAAATTGTAAAGAATATTGGCAATTCCTAAATTGAAGAGATTTTTAGAAATATCTTGGGAATTAATATTGCAAGTATTGGGAACAAATTTTGGAGATTTCCAAATTAAAGAAGTCTTAGAATATTGACTTTCTAAAATTCCAATATTGTAATTATTTAGTTTATTCTTTACAATCTTGTAAATATTCTATATATTCTTTCTTTTTATATTTCTAGGGTTTAGTCTCATGGAGTCACCCTATTTATAGGGTTATTGTACAATCTATTGTATATACAATATACACAAACAATTTTCTCTTAGTCTGCTTTTCTTTATTTTCTTAGTTTTTCTGCTTTATTCTGCTTTTTCTAACATGGTATCAGAGCACTAGGTGTTCGATCTGATTTTATTTTATCAATTAAACACTTTTTTTTTTTTGCCGTGTTATGGAGAAATTAGATATTTCTCAACCTATATCAATTATGCTTGATGGATACAACTATCAGGCATGGTTTCAAGGGATGAGAAGTTTTCTTAAGGGAAGGAGGCTATGGCGTTATGTTACGGGAGATATCAAATTGCCTATAAAATCTGATGACGAATCGGATGATGATTTTGGTAACCGTCTTGAAGATTGGGATAGCAAAAATCACCAAATTCTTACGTAACACATCTGCACCTTCTATTCATACCGCAATTTAGTCGTTTTGAGACGGCTAAAGAAGTTTGGGACCTTCTTGCAAGTCGCTATACTACATCGGATCCGGCTCATCGGTATCAATTGCTCACGAACTTCACTCTTTGCGACAAGAACGAGGTCAGTCAATCAATGATTTTCTTGCCCGTATACGATCAATATGGGATCAACTTGCTCTCTGAACCCCATTGGCAATGCACAACTGACGCAAGTAAATATGCAATATATCGAGACCAAGGACATCTGGTCCAATTTCTTATGGCTCTAACATCAGATTTTGAGCCTGTTAGAGCTTCTCTGCTTCATCGACATCCTCTCCCTACTATTGAAACTGCAGTTTCTGAGTTGATATCAGAAGAGACTCGTCTGGGATTACTCAAACCTCAACATAGTGATGTTGTATTGGCCACCACTACTCGAGGACCAAAATTTCCAAATTTCTGTCGTAACTGTCAGAAGTCAGGTCATATCCTTCCTAATTGTCCCACTGTTGAATGTAGGTTTTGCAAGAAGCGAGGACATATTTCTAGTCGATGCCTTGCTAATCCTATGATTGAATGTAGATATTGCAAAGAGAAAGGTCATCTTATTGAAAATTGCCCAAAGAAGGTCAATTATGTGAACTTGGATTTGACATAATATTCACTTCTATTGGATGTCGTGTGCAGGATCCTCAGACGGGAAAGATCTTTGGGACAGGCCGTAAGGTTGGACGTCTATACGAGCTTACTTCTCTTCACATTCCTATTAGTCGTTCCTCACTCTCTCTTGTGCTGCCTACTTGTTCCTTCATCCTTTCACTTATGGCATCTTCGTCTAGGTCATCTATCTCTTAATAAACTTCGTTCTTTAATTTCTTCGGGTTCACTAGGTTCTGTTACTGATGAATCTCTTCAATGTATTTCATGTCAAACTGCAAAACAACCGGCTTTATCCTTTAATACAAATGATTCTATTTCTAATGCTCCCTTTGATCTTATTCACTCTGATATTTGGGGACCATCTCCTACACCAACTATGGGTGGGTCAAAATATTTTGTTGTGTTTATTGATGACTACTCCCGTTTTACATGGATTTATCTGATGAAAAACCGCTGGAATTACCTCAAATATACAAAAACTTTGCATCAATGGTTCAAACTCAATTTTCTCAAACCATCAAGATCTTACGCACTGATAATGCATCTGAATATCTTGAGTCTACTCTTACTATATTTCTTAAACAGCATGGAACCATTGTCCAACGTTCTTGTCCAGGTACTTCCCAACAAAATGGTAGAGCAGAACAAAAACATCGATACATTCTTGACATAACTCGGTCTTTACTTTTCTCTACATCTTGTCCGTCCCAATTTTGGGGTGAGGCAGCTCTTACAGCTATATATGTCATCAATAGAATACCTTCTTTTACAATCTCTAACATCTCTCCTTATGAGCGGTTATATGGTTCTCCACCAGTATATAATTCTCTCAAAGTCTTTGGTTGTGCTTGCTTTGTGTTACTTCAACCTCATGAGCATAATAAGTTACAACCTCGAGCACGATTATGTTGTTTCCTAGGGTATGGCATTGAACACAAAGGATATAGATGTTGGGATCCTGTCTCCAATCGTCTTCAAGTCTCTCGACATGTCATCTTCTGAGAAAATATCATGTTTTCTTCCTTATCTCCTTTTCGTACTACATCTCTATTACGTACTAATTTATCTTCTGATTTATTTTCTTCTAGTTCTGATACATGTACAGATACTTCAACTTTTACGACTTCTCCTTCAAATTCTCTCCCAAATGATGGACCTGCACCCTCTTCCACTGAAACTGAGTTGCCTCATGAATCCACTCCTCGACCAACAAGAGTAAGAGCACCCCCTGTTCGTCTTCTTGATTATCATTGTTATTCTACAATCTCCACTCTACATGAGCCTCAATCTTACCGAGAGGCTAGTACTAATCCTCTTTGGCGACAAGCTATGCAAGAAGAACTTCAAGCCTTGGAGAACACACATACTTGGGATTTAGTTGATCTTCCTAGAGACAAAACTCTTATCGGATGTAAGTGGGTTTATAAAATCAAAACTCACTCAGATGGGACTATTGAACGATATAAGGCTCGGCTGGTCGCAAAGGGATTTACACAGGAATATGGCATTGACTATGAAGAAACATTTGCTCCTGTTGCTCGTCTTACCTCGTACGTAGCTTGCTTGTTGCTGACTAAACAATGGCCCTTGTATCAGATGGATGTTAAAAATGCTTTTCTCAATGGAGTTCTAAAGGAAGAAGTTTATATGAAACCACCTCCGGGTTATTCACATCCTGCCAATAAAGTCTGTCGTCTTCGTCGTGCTTTATATGGCCTAAAACAGGCTCCCCGTGCTTGGTTTTCTACTTTCAGCAGTACTGTCAGTGATTTTGGTTTCTCTCCTAGTGCTTATGATTCTGCACTTTTCATTCAGAAAACTGATCATGGTACTGTTTTTACTTCTTCTTTATGTTGATGATATGATTATCACAGAGCGATCTTTTGCAATCTCCGAATTCAAACATTTTCTTTGTGGCAAATTTGAAATGAAGGATCTCGGCCATCTTAGTTATTTCTTAGGATTGGAAGTTACTCCTACATCTTCTGGTTATTATTTGTCTCAGGCAAAATATGCCTCTGACCTTCTTTCCCGTTCAGGCATTTCAGATAATAAAATTGCTTCCACCCCTCTTGAGCATAATGTTAAACTTTCTCCTACAGATGGCAACCTTCTTTCTGATCCTACCTTATATCGGCAATTAGTAGGCAGTCTTATTTATCTTACTGCCACTCGTCCTGATATCTCTTATGCTGTTCACATTGTCAGTCAATTTATGGCTGCACCACGATCTCCTCATTTTGCTGCCGTTTTACGGATTCTTCGTTATGTTAAAGGCACCTTATTTCATGGACTTCATTTTTCTATCTCATCCTCGTTACATCTATGTGCCTATTCTGATGTTGATTGAGCTGGTGATCATACTGATCGACGATCTACTGGCTATTGTATTTTTCTTGGTGATTCTTTAATCTCTTGGCGTAGTAAGAAACAAACTTTTACAGCTCGCTCTAGTACAGAGGCGAATATCGGTGCACTTGTCGACACTACTGCAGAGTTATTATGGATTCAGAGACTTCTTTGTGACATTGGTATACCTACTTCTTCTCCAAGTCCTCTATATTGTGATAATCAGAGTGCTATTCAGATTGCTCATAATGATGTCTTTCATGAACGAACTAAACACATTGAGATTGATTGTCACTTTATTCGTCAACATATAACTAATGGTGATCTTCAAATATTCTTTCTTCGCTTTGTCGATCAACTTCGATTTTTTTACCAAGACTCATCTTCCTGGACGTCATGATGATCTATTATACAAACTCAAGATGATTTCTCTACACCCATCCTGAGTTTGAGGGGGGGTGTAAAGAATATTGGCAATTCCTAAATTGAAGAGATTTTTAGAAATATCTTGGGAATTAATATTGCAAGTATTGGGAACAAATTTTGGAGATTTCCAAATTAAAGAAGTCTTAGAATATTGACTTTCTAAAATTCCAATATTGTAATTATTTAGTTTATTCTTTACAATCTTGTAAATATTCTATATATTCTTTCTTTTTATATTTCTAGGGTTTAGTCTCATGGAGTCACCCTATTTATAGGGTTATTGTACAATCTATTGTATATACAATATACACAAACAATTTTCTCTTAGTCTGCTTTTCTTTATTTTCTTAGTTTTTCTGCTTTATTCTGCTTTTTCTAACACAAATAATAAGAAAAACATTAAACAAAAACGCCCAATGAGCTGCTGAAATGTGAGCAGTGCTTTCGAGTCTTTAGGAGTGAGTTAATGCTTTTGATGTTTTGTCGCGTTCATGAGATAGTCAAGTTAACCCACTCCAGGATTCTATTCTCAAATTCAACTCGCTCTGTCTTTCCTCTTTCTCGCTTCTCCATTATTGATTAATTTTTCCCCTCTTCTACGTCAATTCTCTTTGGCTAAAACAGAGAGGACAAAAAAAGGATGAGAAAGAGAAGAGAGAGAAACAGGAATAATTAAGTGAAGAAGGAGGAAGTCACATCAACCCATGGGTCAAAATCGAGCAGGTGACATTAATTTTTCCCCTCTCCTAAATTTTATTTGGATCAAATCCAAAATTTATTGTTAAAGGGGAGCAATGTCCCACCATTATATTTATGGGAGTTTGGTTAACCATGGCCTTGTGTGCTCACAGGGTAAAACGTGACGTTTTCTCTTGCTGATGTTTCTTCCATGTATGTGTGAATTCAAATTAATGGACCTACATAATAAATACCTATCACGTTATGCGAAATCTCACTAGATTATGAAAATCAAGTGAACACTCGGACCTTAGAGCTTGCTCCTACCATTCCTTTTTTTCTATTTTATTCAACTAATTAAACATCAGAAAAATCATCAGCCATATGGTGATTTGATTAATTACATCATTGACGTCATGAATGGCGCTTGAGAACTTAGGCAGGTGATGTGTGGATTGATGATTGCTTCCCAGGAAAAGCTAAAACAGTGCATTTAAAAGGAAGTAGTTGATCATAATTAATATCGATCTAACTCGGAATTTTGGGTTAAGAGAATTATTTTCAGTGCCCTTAATTTTAAGGGCTCTTGATATGATTAGTACTTATTTTAAGGATGCAAAATTATTTTCATACTGAGATTATTTTGTTTTTGGTAATTTACACAAGTAATGAAAGGAAAAATTTTTACTTTTATATATAATTCCATTAGTCTACTTAGACAACACACCATGTTCCTCAACTGGGGAAACACTACAAAAAATAAGATATTTTCCTGACAGTATTTTTCCGATATTTAAAGCATACATCATCATAATTTTTCTTTCCCCAATGTTTATAGATAAAAATGTCGACAAAATCAATTTTTGATGACACTTAAAAGCCAAAATGTCAGGAAAAATAATTTTCGTAAAAAATTAGCAGTGACAGGAATTTTTACTGACATTCAGGCTAAACATCATAAAAGAATAAAGAGAGACAAATAGAGAGAGATGGGGAGATATCCCAATGTCTTTCTTCAAACGTTGGAAAATCTTTTCACAGAGAGAATGTTTGAGAAAGAGAGACGGCATATGCCAACGTTTTTACTTTAAAAACGTCAACAAATGCAAAACGTTTTCCGACGCTTTCAAGAGAAATGTCGGGAGGTTCTTTTAAAACACTCGATGGGACTTCTCTCCTCTTCTCTTTGTTCTCTCCCCATGTTGCTTTCTTCATTCACTGCCGTCGCTGAAGCTAAAGATCCCCGCTAAAACAAACATCGCCATTCCTCCTTGCCGTTGAAGGAAGATGCCAAGGGTAAGTTCTTTTCTCCATTCTCCATTTGCTCACTCTCTCTCTCTCTCTCTCCCCCCCCCCACCCTCACCACAATCTCCATTTTCGGCCAAGGTAAATTCCTCCATTTTTGCAACCATTGATATATTTACTGTTTTTTGATACTCATACATGATTAATATTTAGGAAAGAGAAAGATTAGGACAAAATTAGGGTAAAATTATGTTAAATTAAGGTTAAATAAGGGTTTGTTCATACTGTCATGTTATAATTAGGACAAAATTAGAATGCAATTAAGGCAAAATTTATGACAAAATTAGGGCGAAACTAGGATTTAGAGTTTAGAGTATAGAATTTAGAGTTTAAGATTTTGAATTTTGGATTTTGAGTTTCGGGAAATATTAAATAAAAATTAGTACTAAAGTAAAGAAAATTGATATAGTTTATTAAAAAAATATATTTACAATAGTGTCACAAAGCAAATATGTTAAACAAGCATACTAGGAAAAAACAACAAGTATACTAGCAAAATAGTTCATTAAACAAATATTAAATCAAAATTAGTAATATTCACAATTTTTTATTAAAAAATAATTGTTTACTTATTTATTTATTTGTGTGTATGTTAAAAGACAAAAATATTATTACAAATTTGTATTCCCTTTTGAATTATAAAGGGTAATAGCATAGTTTTACATTTCATAAATTCCTAATTTTCCTTAGTCCTGCCTCGAATACAATGAGTGCTTAATGTTTTAATGATTTTACATTAACAAGATTCATTTATATATATAATTATCAATAACTAATTACTTTTACACTTTTCTATTTTTCTCTTTTATATATGCAATATCATTAACTAGTTTACTTTTGTGTGTGTGTGTGTGTGTGTGTATCAATGAATTGACAACAAAATTGGGGCAAATGTTTCGTTTACACACACACAAATAGGTATATATGTATGTATGTTTAATTTATTTAATAAATTTCTCTCAAGATTGAAATTTATTTTTAATTGAAATCATGATATGAATAACGTGCTGAGTTAGAAATTTGCTATTAGTTTAGCAACATATTCTAAAAGTTTGCATGTTTTACAAATTTGTATTCTTGTAAGTTAGAAAATTTGTTAGTTACTTATTCTTCAATTATTCTAAATTCATTATTGTTTAGTTAGTTAATTTCCAATTACTCCAAAAATGCTTCATATATGTACATATATATATATATTGATTTAATGTTATCTTTGCATATATATAATATTCATTCATTATAATTTATTGATTTTTCTCTTTTACTAACATTTAGACTAAACGTCATAAAAGAGTAAAGAGAGACAAATAGAGAGAAAGGGGGAAATATCTCGACGTCTTTCTTCAAACGTCAGAAAAACTTTTTAAAGAGAGAGAGAGAGATTGCATATGTCAATGTATCCCAATGTTTTTACTTTAAAAACGTGGACATATGCAAATGGTTTTCTGACGTTTTCGAAAGAAACATGGGTAGGTTCTTTTAAAACCCTCAACGTGATTTCTCTCCTTCTCGTCTGCTACTTTCTCCATTCACCGCTCATCACTGAAGCTAAAGATCCCCACTAAAACAAATACCGCCGTTCCACCCAGCCATCAAAGGAAGGTGCTGGAGGAAAGTTTTTCCACTTTCTCCATTCTCCATTTGCTCTCTCTCTCTCTCTCGCTCTCTCTCTCTCTCTCTCCCTCCCTCCTCTTCTCTTCCTTCTCTCCTTCTCGTCTGCTACTTTCTCCATTCACCGCTCATCAACGAAGCTAAAGATCCCCACTAAAACAAACACCGCCGTTCCACCCTGCCATCAAAGGAAGGTGCCGGAGGTAAGTTCTTCCACTTTCTTGATTCTCGATTCTCCATTTGCTCTTTTGCTCTCTCTCTCTCTCTCTCTCTCTCCCCTCCCTCCCACCCTCCTTACCGCAAACTCCATTTTCAGCCAACGTAAGTTCCTCCATTTTCTGCAACCATTGATATATTATTTACTTTTTTTGATACTCATACATGATAAGCGTTTAGGGTAAGAGAAAAATTAGAGCAAAATTAGGCTGAAATTATGTTAAATTAATATTAAATTAGGATTTGTTCATACTATCATGTTACAATTAGGATAAAATTAGAACAAATTTAGGATAAAATTAGAACGAAATTAAAATGAAATTAAGGCAAAAATTATTGCAAAATTTGGGCGAAACTAGGGTTTAGAGTTTGGAGTATAGGATTTGAGGTTTAAGATTTTGGATTAGAGTTTCGGGAAATATTAAATAAAAATTAGCAATAAGGCAAGGCAAATTGATATAGTTTATTAAACAAATATATTCACAATAGTGTCACAAAACAAATATGTTTAACAAGCATGCAAGGAAACTAGTATACTAGGAAAACACAAGTATACTAGAAAAATAGTTTGTTAAACAAATATTAAATCAAAATTAGTAATATCCACCATCGATTTTTATTAAAAAAATTAATTAATTAATTAATTAATTAATTAATTATTTGTATGTATGTATGTTAAAAGACAAAAATATTATTACAAATTTGTATTCCCTTTTGAATTATAAAGAGTAATCACATAGTTTTACATTTCATAAATTCCTAATTTTTCTCAGTCATGCCTCGAATAATAACAACGATTGCTTAATATTTCAATGATTTTACATTAACAAGATTCATTTATATATAATTATCTATGACTAATTACTTTTATACTTATCTGTTTTTCTCGTATATATATATATAATATCATTAACTAGTTTACTTTTGTGTGTATGTGTGCGTGTGTGTGTGTATATATCAATGATTTGACAATAAAATTGGGGCAAATGTTTCGTCGACACACATACAAATAGGAATATATGTATGTATGTCTAATTTGTTTAATAAATTTCCCTCAAAATTGAAATTTATTTTTAATTGAAATCATGATATGAACAACCCATTGAGTTAGAAATTTGCTGTTAATTTAGCAATATATTCCAAAAGTTTGCATGTTTTACAAATTTGTATTCTTGTTTCCCACTATTCTTTATATTTGTTAATATTTATTAATAGTTCGTAAGTTAGAAAATTGGTTGGTTAGTTATTTTTTAATTATTCTAAAATTTTCATATGTATTTAAGTTTAATATTCTCTTTGCATAAATATATATATATATATATATAATGCTTACTTATTATATATATTAGTTTTTCTCTTTTGATTAACCATATATTGTATAGAAAAAAAAAAGGTCGAGTCTAAATTCATTATTGGTTAGTTAGTTAATCTCCAATTACTCTAAAAAGCTTCATATAAATATATCTATATATATATATATATATATATTTATAAATATATATATTTAATGTTATCCTTGCATATATATAACACTCATTCATTATGTATATTGATTTTTCTCTTTTGATTCATGTATGTATGTATGTATGTATAGAAAAGGAATGTTGAATCTAAATTCATTACTGGTTAGAATTACTCTAAATTAATTTCATTTATTATTGGTTTTATATGCTTACTTATAAGTATTTAATTTTTGTGCTAGAAACATGTTTCAGGCAAGAGGAAAACTTAAGGGACTTAGAATTATGGAACCATTCAAAAAAGGAACACGGCAACTATTGATGAGTGTCCAAATGAAGAAGGAATCACTATTTTGCAGGACGCTACATTTGGTAATGTATCGAAACTATTATTAATTAAAAGCATATTAAATTTAGTCATTTATTAATTTATTACCTTTTTATCTTATAGCTGATGATATTCCAAATAATCGAAAAAGATGAAGACTACTTTGAAAGACATATGGGACCTAAGATCATAACGAATTGTAATGTCTTTTAATTCTAAGCTACAGTTCTTTGAAAGAAAGTTGCAAATACTGTTGGTTTCCGTGATCTTGTAGTTAAGAGTTTGCAATTTTACCCTCTTTGTCACAACTACTGATGCAATATCCCTATGTTATCAAAGGAACAAATGAAACCTTTCATAAAGATATTTTCTAAATTCGTTTCCTTTTATTGTTGTTACAATTTGTTTACTTCAAATGCAAAGATTTCTATTCGAAACACCAAATGAGGGTAATGCTAATGCATTCATTCATCAAATCAATTTTTACAAAATTTTAATAGTATAGGTATACTCTTTTATATATATATATATATATATATATTATGACGAGAACAAGACTAGTGTCTTAGAGTGTCACAACTCTCGTGAATGGAAAGCAATCATTGCACACTAGTACTCAAAATATGGAAATGTAATAATATGTTTTATTTAATAACATTTTGTTTACTTTTATATTTTTATCATAATAATTTAAAATATTTTGTAGGAGAAATTTGAAATAGGGAAATAGAGCTTATTAGAGCAATTGCATATGCACGCTAAAGCCATTTGCAAGAGGGGCAAAGTAACTGATAATTATTTATATATTAATGATGTATTTAGTAGTATTCCTTTAGTTACTAATAATTTTGTTTCAAGAATTAGACATAGAATATCTCCTGATAAAATTAAACTGTACAAAATTTCCCATAAAAATAGATGATTTATATGTGAACAGAGAGTTTACCAATATGATGATAAGTGACATTTACCTTAGATATCATTTGTTTGTAAGCTGATATTTCTATAAGAGTTTGTACTAATATTTTTATATGTACTTTTTATATATAAGAACAAGTTGATGAAATGATGACAACTCAACAAATCGTCTAAGCACAAAAGTTCATCAACCAAATTGAAGACAAAGAGTTCCTCAAAATGACTGACAAGGATTGTTTGGGTAGAGTTAAAGGTAAAGGAATGGAGTCAACACCTAATAACTACTATTGAAAATAATCATCTTCTCATATAAAGGTTAGCTCTACCTTTGAATTGAGGAAAACAAAAGAAAATTTTCAAATGTTTATCTCAAAACTTTCAAATATGCAAGTACCTCCTGACATGTTGGAAGAGATAATATATTATTCTTTATATAAGAAACCAAAATGCATAGTAAATTGAAGAAAACAAAAGAAAAATTTTGAATATTATTCCAAATGTTTACCTCAAAATTTCTAAATAAGAAAGTATATTCTGAGATGTTGGAAGAGATAATATACTCACTTTTGTTTTTTACATAATAAGAATTATATCACGTGACATTTTATAATTGCTTTTATTTCTACGTGACGATAATGGTTTGTTTAGTGAAGGTGGCAACTTTTGTTCCGTACAAGAGGATGATTTTACATCTTGAAGTATAAAAAGTTGATGAACATATCATTATTTTTGTGGTTCAAACTTATATATGGATGGTTATTTATTTGTTTGAAATTTACATTACATTTGGAGTAATAAGTTATTTATAATTCAAAGATGATAGGTATATTATATTTGTTTGGAGTAGTAAGTTATTTAGTACTTGTAATTGATGGTTGTTTATTAGAAATATGAAGTATAAAATTTGGAATTAAAGTATGGATATTTGTTAATAGATATTTAATATTGTGTTTGACGACAATGTAATGAACAGATTTGGATTAATTTGGATTTGGAAGCAGGATTGACAACAAACCTAAATTAACCATATCTTAAAAAAAATAACCCTTATCAACGTTTTTAAAGATAAACGTCAATAATGTATATAGATTTTTCGATGTTTTAGCTTCGAAACATTGACAAAACATTTAGTATTTGTCGACTTTTTTTCCACACAAATGCCGGTAAAAGTCAAAAATTTCCTTACGTTTATTTACAAATATCAAGAAAATTTCTAACCAATTTTTTGTTGATGTTTTGTTTGATATTTTTTCTTTCACCATTATGTCGTTTAGTAATGTTTATAAAATATTAGGAATAATAAAAAAAATTGAAAGGAGTTTTTTTTTTTTTTTTTAGTGAAAAGTATAAGATGCATCAAACTTTTGTATAAATGTCAAAGATTAAAAATATCAAATCGTTAAACTCTCAAATCTCAACTCAAAGGTTGTAAAATTTTAAGGCTCTTAATGGTCCGTGGGAACAATTGACTGATAAGTTAAAAATCTTCACACTCTGTCTCGCTTCGTCTCTCCTATCACCATGCCTTCATCATTTCGTCGTCTCGATCTATCGAAGGGATCTAACTCTCTAAATAAGTCTGTGTCGCCCTGATTTATTGAAGGAATTTAACTCTCCGAATAGGTCTCTGTCACCCTAACTTTCCGAATGGGTCAACGTCGCCCCGATTCATCGAAATGATCTATTTCTCTGAATGAACCAGTGTCGCCCATTCCTCTCGAACGGGCCAATATTGACCAGTCCTCCCTTACGGAATCTATCAATAGGGATCTATCACCCCGAATGGGCCAACGTAAGCTAATCCTCATGAATGAGCTAGTGTCACCCAGTTCTCTAGAACGAAGTCCATCGATAAGGATCTATCTCTTCGAACGGACCAACGACGCCTAATCCTCCAGAACGGGCCAGTGTCACCCAGTTCTCCCTAGCGGAGTTCATAGATAGGGATTTATCTTCCCGAATGGGCTAGTGTCACCCACTCTTCCCGAACAGAGTCTATCGATAGGGACATATCTTTCCGAACGGGCCAGCGTCACCCAGTCCTCCCGAACGAAGTTTATCGAAAGGGATCTATCTCCCCGAATGGGTCAGTATCGCCCAGTCCTCCTAAATGGGCCAGTGTCACGCAATCCTCCCGAACGAAATCCATCGATAGGGATCTATCTCCCTGAATAGGCCAGCATCTCTTAGTCCTCCTAAATGGGCCAGTGTCGCCCAATCCTCCTGAGCAAAATCTATCGATAGAGATCTATCTCCTTGAATGAACCAACATTGCCCTATCCTCCCAAACGGGCTAATGTCGCCCAATCCTCTCAAACGGAATCCATCGATAAGGATCTATCTCCTTGAATGGCCTAGCATCGCCCAATACTCCCAAACGGACCAATGTCGTCCAGTTCTCCCGAACGGAGTCTATCGTTAGGGATTTATCTTCCCAAATGGGCAAATATAATCCAGTCTATCAAATGAACAAGTCCTCCCAAATAGAGCTTATCGTTAGCGATATATCTCCCCGATGGACAAACCTAGCTAACTCTTTCGATTGAAATCTCTTAATAGAACTCTCTTAGATACAACTCCCAATTGAATACATATAATCTACGCTTGTAATCATATGCCTTACATGGGCTCTACATCCAATTTCTCTCGGTTTTCTATTTAGGGTCTCGGCGCCACGAACGAAATTCAACTCTCTCCCTCGGTCTTCTATATTATGTGAGGATGGGATCTAACTCCCCTTTCTCAGTTTTCTATTGATGAGCTCCGGCCCCGGATGGGATCTAACTCCATTTCTCTTGGTTTTTTGTTTAAAATGGCTATTACTGAATTAGATGGGATTTAGCTTCCTTTCTTTCGAAATTGAATCACACCAACTATAACATTACTCCAGTATATTCTCATGACTTTGATGCCTAATACCCATCGGCTATAATGCCTTCGACAACAAGCCAACACTCACGAATGCAAAGTCTAGCCCTATTCTCTCTTGTATCGATCTTTAGCCTCTTATACTCATCGAGAGTTACGTCATTCTATTGGAACATAGACTCCAAGTCAGTCTTTGGATTTTTTACTTTTGCTTTTCATAACACAAACACTTTACACTCTTGACTACTGCTCAGTCAGACACTTTCGCTTAAATCTGTTAACCATTTGGCCATTTAATTTGTTCGACCTATCGGTCTCTCCATTGTTCAACTTGTCGGTCTCTCAATCTCTTGTTGGTCTATCAACTTCCTGATCATTTGAATTATTTGACCTGTTGGTCTCTCCATCATTTGAACTATCGGTCTCTCAATCTCTTGTTGGTTTATCAACCTCCTGATCATTTGAATTATTCGACCTATTAGTCTCTCCATCGTTCAACTTGTCGGTCTCTTGATCTTTTGTTGGTCTATCGATCTCTCGATTATTTGAATCGTTCAATCTATTGGTTTCTCAACCTCTTGGTCACTTGACTTGTCGATTTGTTAATCCCTTAGTCACTCGATCCCTTAATAACTCGGTCACTTGATCGCTCAATCTCCCAATCACGTGATCTATTGATCACTCAATCTCTCGACCGCTTGATCTGTCAATCATCTGACCTCTTAGTCACTCGATCCCTTAATCACCTGGTCACTCGATCTCTCCAACTCTCGATCACTTGATCTCTTGATCTCTCAACCTCTCGGTAACCTGACCTTTCGGTCTCTCAATTTGTCATTCTCATGACCACCTGGCCTCTCAAATTTTCAGTCTCCCAACTTCTCGGACACTTAACTTCTCAATCTGGCAACTGATCTTTAACAGATCATTTGATTTGCTCTCGCAAAGTAAGTAAAATCATTTCTCGGTATTGTGTCTCCTAATTGTTGCCCCTCTCCGTTAGTCACTTACTCGGCTCTCAATATTGTTTAAGATTTTGATGGTTTACCACCCAAACAGCTTAAAAAACTTATCACCACTAGGTTTATACCTCACTAAACCAATAACCTACTGAGGGAGTCTCTTAGTGAATCTATCTCTCGATCCTATGTCTTCTCCCGATCGCCTAATCTCTGGATCACTTGACCTATTGGACTCTCGACCTACGTATCACCTGATCTCCTCGCCTATGTAGACACGACCCATTCTATTAATTAGATTCTATCAACCGAGCACTCTTTTTAACATAGCGTGTCGAGTATATCTCCTTGACGGGCAGACACGGGCCACTCTCAATTATGATTTTGATGAAACTCTCTCAAAATGCTTACGATTTTGATCGTTCGACCTATTGGTCTCATCATCTCTTGATCGTTCGACTCATTGGTCTCTCAATCTCTCAATCCTTCGACCTGTCAGACTCGCAATTTCTCGATCGTTCGACCTATCGGTCTCTCAATC
Organism: Dillenia turbinata; assembly: GCA_037126225.1. Taxonomy (NCBI): domain Eukaryota; kingdom Viridiplantae; phylum Streptophyta; class Magnoliopsida; order Dilleniales; family Dilleniaceae; genus Dillenia; species Dillenia turbinata. The sequence goes on along the minus strand of JBAMMX010000021.1, from coordinate 4,893,294 downwards.
TCTTGATTATTCGATCTGTCGGTCTCTCGATCTCCTGATCATTCGATCTCTCAAATCATTCAATCTATCAGACTCCTAACCTCCCAATCTCTCGACTTGCTAGTCTTTTGACCTCTTGGTCTCCTAAGAGTCCTCTTCCGATCTACTCTACTCCTAATACCATTTCTTCAAAATGTCATTAGGAGTGACGGCAAATGATAGTACCTTACTTAACATGTTTCTATTATCATTTATGGTTATCCGATAAAAAAGATAATCACAACCAAATTCAAATCTTTTCATATTTTTGTAAAATTTTAATTCTCATGAACTCTCAAAAAGGAATTTTTTCTAAAATTCTAAACTTTCCTTAATTTCAATGAAATCTAAATCTTCCAGAAGTCTTTAACTATAATCCTTACCATTTCAAAAGATCTCAAATAAAATAAAATTAGGGTTTTCTACACCCCTTGAAAGACTATAAATACAAATCATAAACAACGCTCAGAGAGGACTCAATTTTTACATACGAAAGAGAGGTAATTCAATACATCATTCATAGAAGAGTTCCATATCCAATTCAATATATCATTTCATACCCATTTATATACACCGATGAAGGTAGAGATTTAGACCCAATCCTGTATAATCAAAGGTATGGTTCTATAGTCGATTCTATACAATTAGAGGTACAGTTTCATACTCTATTCCATGCACGATCAGAGGTATGATATACATCATATAGATTACATCACATGATATTACATATGCAATATACAATATATCTTCATACATGTCACTCACTGTACAATGCTCATATATGTTACACACATGGGGGTTTCGACATCCATTCAAGCGATGTATTACACACACAGAGTCATCAGGGCTATATCTACGGTTTTTGTCATTACTGTTTCTAATTTGAGCGTTGAAATTCTCTCGTCGGGTCAATCTCGATAGGATTTTTGCAGGTTTTCCATTGATACGGCAAACACTCTTGATACAGACTCTCAATTCAAATCGAAAGAGTAGATATCTGTGAAGATCAAAATCAACTCCAACAAATCTATTCACCTTCATGTAACTTCTCAAAACTGAGTTCATCAAGAAAACAGAAAAATTATTATAAAAATCCAAGTAAGAATTCAATATCTTCTGAGGATCCATGTCTTGCTTCCATAACAACTAGAATGGCAATAAGGACAATGGATTGTGGGTTCATATGTACCCGATAAATCATAGTCTTCATCAAGTCCTACCGTGTGGTACTATTTTTACTGTAATGATCCCCAAACTATTATGCTAAAATTGGAGCTATTTGAATGTGTTTATTTTTTTTCCAAATATTACATAAACATATATGTATTCACAAAATTACAAAAAAAAAAAAAAACACTGCAATAAGAGTTTTGTTTACACAAACCCTTACAATTTACAAACTTTGTAAACGACCTCTAATTTATTTTTAATCGATCAATATTTAGATTTTATTTGATTAATTTAATTTGAGAATTGTGAAATCTATTTTAAAGATTGATTTTTTTAAATCTTTTATTTTTATTTTTAAAATTTGAATTTAAAAATTTTATTTAAAAGAATAAAATGTCTCATAATTCAATTTAAAAAGGTTTTGTTAAATGACATTTACATGTCAAACGACCTTTGTTGGGCAGTGATTGAATAGCTACAAACTTCATAAATGAGTGATTGATAACATGCAATTTATTAAATTTATTATTGTTATCATGGTTTGAATTTGAATTGTTTAATATCCTAATTGTTGTTTTTATTAAATTTTATTTTTAGGAGATTGAATTTGAAGGTTTGGAGCAAATTAAGCTTATTCAAGCAATTTTGGAGTTAATTGGGTCAAGACATCTTTTTAGGCTTTGAAGAAGAGGAGCTTGAATTCAAATTTTAGTATTTTAATTAAATTTTTGTTAAGAAATCTATTTTTAATAAGAGTGAACTTTTGTAATCTATCTAATTTTGAAAACTACTAGTTGATTTAGAAGTCTAGAAGGAAGGAAAGTGCTACTAAATCTTTCATGTTACTAATTCTCTCAAAAAGGGTGAAGGCAATATATATATATTTCTTTAGGGATTCAAGAGCCAACACTTTCTCCATTCCATAGAGGGTCGGCTGCTGCTGTTGCTTCACCAGGGGACATATTCAAAATTCTTAAGGGAGGCCTGCTTGCATTCTGGAAAAGAACTCCTCAAGGACGGCTGTCCATATTCCCCCATTAGGTTTTTATTATTTTATTTTATTTTTCTTTAGGAACATTATTTTCTTTATTTCTTTTGTGATGACACTTTCCACCATGAGTGACTAATTTTCTTATTCTGATTCAAGGGGAATTTTAATATATTGTTCTTCATTGTGAGGTTATGTTTTTAATTTAATTTTTTGCATTTTATTCAAGTATTCGTTGATTCTTGATTTAATTTTAGGGAAACCTAATATTGATTAATCTGACAATTTAATTCAATATTAGTTTTTCTATCGCTATCTAGGAATTCAGTGATCCGTAATTTTCATGAACGAATGGTACAAGTAGTAACTATGTTATTTTTATTTATGGATCTTTTATCGATATTCAATTGATCTAGGGAATCAATAGAATAAAATTGAGTAATTGCGGCTATTTCAATTGTTTATAGTTTGGTTTAACTATTTTCACAGAACATAATGTTATCATTATATTGATATGAAACGCTATCGTGTCCAATCGGTTAATGATAAGTTTCGATTGGATGCTGAGTTTGGTCGATTAAATTAGAAAAATACAAAATTTATTATGGCTATCCTAATAGATCTAAGGTTAAATGTTTGAATCACAAGAATAATATTTTAAACCAATGATCAATAAGACAATCGAATATATGAACCCTTGGATCAATACTTGGTAGATTGAATTTCTTTCTTAATTTTTAGGTTGTTGCATTATTGTTTGTTTCTAAATTTTAGGTTATTAATTTTTTATTTATCAATTTTTATTTTAGCAATTTGTTTGAAAACCCCAAACTCTATTTTTAACATCAAGTAGGAGATTAAGTTAATTAGTTTCCTTGGGATTCGACCTGATAACCACTATTACTATAGTTTGTTGCATTAGGGAATCAGTTTTAATTTGAGGGATTCGACAACCCGACCAAATTTTGACGCCGTTGTCGGGGAACTACATTAATTTCTTAGTTTGTGTTTTTTCACTTGTTTGTTGATTTTTGAAGAGGAGGAAAAGATGGCAATGTATGCAGAAATTTTGAATCAACAACCCTTGTGCATCGGGTATCCAAGTCTTGAGGTAAGTCATTCGAATCTTGAAACTCAAATTTCTGAACTAACCGCTTTGGTTCGTCAGTTGGCTATAGGGCAATTGCAAACAGCTAAAGTTTGTGACATATGTTCAACTCCCGGACATCCTATGGATATGTGTCCAATGTTACAAGAAAAACCTTTTTATACATATGATTCTTATATCGACAATTACAATTTTGAATGGAGTGATCATTCAAATCTGAGTTACGGGAATCAAAGAGGACAGACCAGATATCCTCCTCAGCAATTCAACAAGCCAACACATGCACCGACTCAATCATCTAATTCAGGTATGTCACTAGAGGATATTGTAAAAACTCTCGCGACTAACACGCAACAATTTCAATAGGAAACGAGAGTCAGCTTTCAAGAAACGAGAGCCAGCATTCAGGAAACGAGGGCGAACTTATAAGACTTGGGGTATCAAATCACTCAACTAGCAATTTCGGTTAGTAATTTGGAGGCTCGAACTTCAGAAAAATTACCTTCACAAACGGTCGTGAATCCCAAAGAAAACGTCAGTGCGATAATGTTGAGAAGTGGGAAGGAACTTCATTCGATCTCCACTCCATGTAAGAAGGTGGATGAAGGGAAGAATGTGGACAAGGAAGATAAACGCATGCATGAAAATTCAATCAAGGTAACATCCGAATCTTCTTTGTCTAACATTTCTAGTGCAATTGCATCACCTTTTCCTAGTAGGTTGGAGAATTCAGATAATGGAGTTAAGAAGTTAAGAGGTGATAAAATAGGTGAGAATGTGTCTGATATGATCAAAGGTATTTTACCTGAAAAATATGCGGATTCTGGTATGTTCACTCTACATTGTGTTATTGGTAAGAAAAAAATTGAGCATGCTATACCAGACTTAAGAGCACCCGTAAATATCATGCCTTATTCAATTTATAATACTCTGAAATTGGGTCCCTAAAAAAAAATTGAGGTTGCTATCTAGTTAGCTGACTATTCTTATGCTTACCCAGAGGGGATTGTTGAGAATGTTTTGATACAGGTTAACGAACTAATTTTTTCGATCGATTTTTACATCTTGAAAATGGAAGAAGACACAATTATTGATTCAGCTCCACTTCTATTAGGAAGACCATTCATGAAGACATCAAAGATTAAAATAGATGTAGATGAGGGTACTCTCTTCGTCGAATTTGACGGCGAGATTGTTAAATTTATTATTTTTGATCTTATGAAGTATCCAAATGAATGTTGATCAATTTGTTTTGCTGATATTATTGATTTAATTGTGCAGGAAATTTGTGAAGAAGAATGTGATATTCATTTTAATTCGAATGCACACTTTGTAACACCGACGCTGCGGTGTTCGTACAAGTGTAGCATTCTTGGAATATATATAAAATAATCCTCTGTTTATATATATATATATATAATTTTTAAATTTTACTGATTTTTGATTTTGGGGTTTTTAAATTTAATTTTTGGTATATTTTAAATGTCGTACCCGTGATTTGAAATGTAAAGCGAGTATAAAAATATATATATTTATTCATTTATTAGTTTATTATTTACTTATTTAATTATTTATAAATTTATTATAAAAAAATATATATAAATAATAATAATAATAATAATAATAATAATGATAATGAAAAAAAAAATCAAAAATCGAATTAGGGCTCAAAAGCCCTAATTCTCTCTTCTCTCTCTCTCCTTCTTTCTCTCTCCGTCTTCTCCTCTCCCCCACCCGCGCCGCGCCGCACCGCCGCGGCCATCCCTCGCCACCGCCCTCCCTCACTTGCTCTCGCTGCCTCCACCGCAAATCGCCACCTCTCTATCTCTCTCCTTCTCTCTCGGCTTCTCTCTCGGTTGCTCTCTCTCACTCTCTCCCTTTCGCGATCGCCCTCACCCACGACTCTCTCTCTCTCCCTCTCGTGGTTTTCCGCCACCGCTGCCCTGCTCCGCCGCCCCAATCAGCAACCGCCACCCAACCATCGGGCCCTCTCTCTCTGTTTCTCTCTCTCTTGGTTCCATCTCTCTCTAACTCCCGTTGTGCCTTACTCCCAGCGCGCGATCTCTCTCATCTCTCACTCATTGTCTCTCAGTCTCCCTCAGTCTCTCTCGCTCTGCTCCTCCCTCACCTGCGCGCGGGCGACTGCGCTCACGACAGTCCCTGCCCCAGCGCTCGCGCGACAACTCTGCTCCACTGTAGCGCGCTCCAGCGTGCGATAGCCCCTTCTTGCGCGTGTTGCTACAGCTCCTTCACTGCTTGCGCGCTTTTCTGCCACTCTTGCAGAGCCCCAAACCACAGTCGTCCAAACCCTAGACTGCCTGCACTCATTTCTTGCGAAGGTAAGGACGAAAGTTCTGACCTATAGATTTAGGGTTTTGATTCTTATATTAATTAAGCTTAATTACTGAAATTTGCTTCAATTTGAAGTATTGCAGGTCCGTACTGAGTTGTAGGCGCACGGACGTTAGGGTTGTGGACTGCGGAAACCCTAGGTAAAGAGATTTTTGGTCTTTTCATTAATTGAATGAAATTAGAATGCATTTAGAGTGAAATTAGCATAAGGAAGTGTTGTATAGGTTTAGAATGTATGTTTGATTGGAATAAAATACATTTTTGAAATCCTATGCTTGAATAATAAGGCCAAGTCTAGTGTCTGATTTGAAAGGAGCATGTTAAAGGAATGATAGAATCGAATCGAATTGAATTAAATGGTTTTTTTAGAGTTTAATTTGACATATGTATGAAAACAGTCAAAATTTGAGATTTTAGCCTAAGAATTGGTGCGTTGTTTTATATTATAGTTGGTGTTGTATATAGGTAAGTCAAATACAATCTCTATATTATGAAAATATGTTTCAATACCTTTAAAATGACATATGGTTTGAAGAAATCGGATGAGAATTGAAAAGTGTATGAATTTTCAAAGATTTTTCTAATTTATAGAGAATTTATGTATTTAGACGTGTTTTTGATTTTGAACGATTTTAGGTTTAAATTTAACTTGATTTTGATTTGGTTAATTTCTTATAAATGGAATGAAGATTGATGACATTGGAGTTTATTCATAAATTGGAGAATTAAGGTTTATACAAACCTAGGGAAAATGATAAACCCTAAGAATAATTGGAAATTTGATGATTATTGTGATAATTTGATTAGGTTGATCTTGTTGGAGACTCGAGGAGTCGAGATTGGTTTAATTGTGGAAATAAGGAGTGATCACCCTCCCTAGAATGTGAGTGAGACCCTAATCTCTTGCATGAAATAGTGAAAATTTGATTTTACCGTGTTTTTAAACAAAACATGCTTTGATATGCATTGATTCGATGTGTGATATTAAATCTCAAATCTATTTTGTGACTATTGGAGTGTCGTACTTATGTTTTTTACGATTTTGCATCCATGTTTGAAATGAAATGAAATTGTGCCATGATTTGAGAAATTGAATGTTTTCTATTCTACCATTGCATCGGTTGTTGATTTGAAATGATTTTGATGAAATGTATTTGGCACACGGATTTGAAATGTTTTGATGAACTGTGAGGACACCGGGATGCCCACTTGTGATGAGATTACTATGATGATGACTTGATTGATTCCGTAGCTACGAAGGGCATTTGTAGAGGCACGAGTTGTCCTGATACGTTTTGGCCAGAGGTATCCGCAAACGTCGTGATTGTGATATGTATGGGCCCGGTTGAACCAGGTATTAGGGAGGTCCGTCAGAATAGGCGGTCTAGCACCGGGAGTTGCTTATACATGATTGTGATGTTCTGTATTGGCCCAGTTGAACCGAAAGGGGAGGTCCGTCAGAATAGGCGGTCTAGCACTGGGAGTTGCTTGTACGTGCGAACATCGGGATAGAGAGCTACTTTTGAAACACTTTGTATAATAAAACCCCCGATGCGCCTGTCCTTGGTCATGGTTCACCCATGCCAGGATTCTTTCGGTTAGCTCTATGTTATACTTGATTTTTAAATGGATGCATATATGTATGATATCGTGTGAATGATTAAAAGAGTTCATTTTATCGAACATATCATGATTTACTGCAAAACTTGAATTATTGTTTACGAATGATATTATTTGACACTTCAATTTTCACCTACACTATTAGTACTTGAGATTTATCCCCTCACTCACAGAGTATTCTTCCCTGAGTACTCACCCCTCCTCTTTTCCTCCCCAGACAGGATTATTGTGTGCCGGATCGACGCTTCAGATTTTGGAGATATTGGTGGATTTGGGTGATTCACGACGGTGAGATTAAGTTTCAATTGAAAATATGAATTTTGTACTTTATGTCGACCCTGCGTGGTCTTGATATTGAGATCCATAGTTGACCGTGTACATATTTTGGGATGACTGTATAATTTTTAGACTTTTGTTTGCAAAACTTTCATTTCACTTGCATTGAGGCATTTGTAACTATTTAAAGTGTTAACTTGGGAATTTGTGATATATTTGTATAAATTTAGGCCCGCTCGGTATGGCGGCTGTTCATGCTCTAGTTGGGCATGACAGTAGAGGTCTGTGGCTAGGACTGTTGGTGATTTGTTAGCCTTGCGTTGTCTGGATGTCGGTTGTGAGATTTGGTGGATAGTTTTGGAGAAGCCGGGATGACCATTGGTTTAATTTACAGGATAATTTTAATTTATACAGGTTTAATTATACATGGGAGACCTCTGATTTATGGGGAGGTTCTGCCCGATTTTCTGTAAAAATACAGTCAGCATCTAGGGCAACGGGCGGCTGTTCACAATTCCTGGTTTTGGGCGTGACACAATTAGATATGGAAGAAAAGTTATATGAACCTCCCAAATTGAAATTGAAGCCTCCTTGAAAAAAAAAATAAAAAAAAGAAACGTCAAGCATAAAGACGTTAAACAATTGCTCTTGTTGGGAGGCAACCCAATATTTTTTTTCTTTCTTGAATTTGTTTAGTTTGTTATTTAATTTCTTAATTAATTAGGAGTATTTGATTAGGATCATTTGTTTCTTCTTTTCATTTTTGTAGGTGCTCAAGGTATCCAATTCAATCACCCAAGTCATGGTTCAACACAGAATTTTTGGAGGCAGAAGCAGTTTTGGGGTTAAGAGATGATCACGTGGTTTCTGAAGGAAGCTCAAAATTTGGACAGAAACAGTCTTTGCATTACTAGATGATCATGCGGTTTTCAGAAGAGGAAATAAAAAATTTTTGGCAGAAACACTTTCTCTCTCCCATATGATCACGCGGTTTTAAGAACTCATATCATTATCTTCGCGGTTCAATTTTTTAAAAACTCTCTGTAATCTTACCATCACCATAGGGGGGTTTTCTCTCTTCTCTCTTCTCTCTTTTTTTTTATTGTCTTATTTTTATATATTGCATTTGGTGATTTTTTGAGATTTGCTGCGATTTTAAAATTGTGCTAATTTTTTTGGGTTGCATGCTAGTTTCTTTTTTCTTTTCTCACCTTTTGCATACATTGAGAACAATGTACAATTTAGGTGTGTGGGGGGAACTATGCATCCATGCCATTTTTTTTATCTTTCTTGGAACTTCATTCTCTTTTGATTTTTGTCTAAAAATAATTTTTGAGTTAGTATACGTTGTCGATTTGAGTTGGAACTCATGAAAGAGACAAGTGTGATTAGTTGTATTTTGGATAAAAATTGTTTTAAGCATTCCATTGATTTTGACGATTGAATTAGATACAAATGTATAAAATTCGATACAATATTACACACTTTTGTGAGCATTTGAACCTCGAGAGCATATTATCATCTTTGCTCTAATTTTTTAATGTGTGCATCAATCATAGCATGTTTATTCTAGAACTTGCTTTGCAATGCTTTTCAAGACCACATTAATGAATTCATACATTAATATGATGGGGGCAATTAGATTTACACACTTTATCTATCTTAAAAAGACGTTCCCGTGCATATTCATCCCCTAGTGAATCAAATAGAGCCTTTATCCTTTTTTTTTTATAACCGTACGACTTTACACACAAGCCTTGTTTTTGCGCTTAACCTTCTTTTTGGTCCTTATATCAAAGAAGCATGTCTTTAGATGTTGAATGAGTGGTTATTTGTAAAGGGAATTGGAGAATTTTATGTTGGGGATTATTTTTAGAGATTTATTCATATGATTTCGGGAAATTTATGTACGCACTTCTCATTCATTCTCGAGATTATCATTCAAAAAATATTTGAAAAAAATGAAAAAAAAATAAAAAAAAAAGAAAAAAGAAAAAAGAAAAAAGAAAAAAAATCCTAAAAAATTCAGACGAGGGAATTTGAAAAAGAAGAAAGGAAAAAAAACGACTCAAAAATTTTGATCGAGGAATGAAATGATCTTGCTTTGGATATTTTTCTATAGGTTGATTATACTTTATGTTATGGGATGGGTTGGTTAGTAGATCTGTTTTGTAATATTTGACATGCTTCTTCGGTATGCATTACATATAATTTTTACCTTTTACCCTACCTTTACCCAAGCCACGTTACAACCCTTACAAAGACCCCCAGATTTTTGTTTTGAATTCATTTAATCAATGGTAGAGATTTGATTAATAAGCAAGCCTATAATAATAGCATACTATGCTTTAATTTTGAGAGTTATCGATAAATTCCTTTCTACACGCTTTGAGTGCATAGAGTGAAATTCTTGTAAGGGTATTGAATTTTGGTGCATTGAATTCTGATGAAATTATTGAGTTTAATGAGATGTCTATATTTTCTTCTAAAAGTTATAAATCTATGATCGTTTGTTCCCTGGATTGTTGTTTTGGTTTGATTGTTTCAATGTATGCTGTTTGAAATTGTTGAATGATGAAATGAAGGAAGGGAAGAAGTGAAAAGGAAAATAGTTGAATGATATTGGGATAGCGAATACTTGAGGACAAGCATTGGTTTGGTGTGGAGAAATTTGATAACATGTAATTTATTGAATTTATTATTGTTATCATGGTTTGAATTTGAATTGTTTAATGTCTTAATGGTTATTTTTGTTGAATTTTTTTTTAGGAGATTGAATTTGAAGGTTTGGAGCAAATTGAGCTTATTCAAGCAATTTTAGAGCTAATTGGGTCAAGACATCTTTTTGGGCTTTGAAGAAGAGGAGTTTGAATTCTAATTTCAACATTTTAGTTGAATTTTTATTAGGAAATCTGTTTTTAATATGAGTGAACTTTTGTAATCTTCCTAATTTTGAAAACTCCTAATTGATTTAGAAGTCTAAAGGGAATGAAAGTGCTACTAAATCTTTCATGTTACTAATTCTCTCAAAGAGGGTGAAGGCTATATATATATTCCTTTAGGGATTCAAGAGCCAACACTTTTTCCATTCCATAGAGGGCCGGCTGCTGCTGTTGCTTCACCAGGGGACATATTCAAAATTCTTAAGGGAGGCATGCTTGCATTCTGGAAAAGAACTCCTCAAGGACGGTTGTCCATATTCCTCAATTAGGTTTTTATTATTTTATTTTATTTTTCTTTAGGAACATTATTTTCTTTATTTCTTTTATGATCACACTTTCCACCATAAGTGGCTAATTTTCTTATTCTGATTCAAGGGTAATTTTAATCAATTGTTCTTCATGTGAGGTTATGTTTTTAATTTAATTGCTTGCCTTTTATTCAAGTATTCGTTAATTCTTGATTTAATTTTAGGAAAACCTAATATTGGTTAATCTAACAATTTAATTCAATATTAGTTTTTTTATCGCTATCTAAAAATTCAGTGATCCGTAATTATCATGAACGAATGGTATAAGTAGTAACTAGGTTATTTTTGTTTATGGGTCTTTTACCGGTGTTCAATTGACCTAGGGAATCAATGGAACAAAATTGAGTAATTGCGACTATCCCAATTGTTTATATTTTGGTTTAACTATTTTCACAGAATATAATGCTATCATTATATTGATATGGAATGCTATCGTGTCCAGTCGGTTAATGATAAGTTTCGATTGAATGCTGAGTTTGGTCGATTAAATTAGGAGAACACAAGATTTATGACGGCTATCCTAATAGATTTAAAGTTAAATGTTTGAATCACAAAAATAATGTTTTTAAACCAATGATCAATAAGACAATCGAATATATAAATCCTGGATCAGTACTTGGTAGATTGAATTTCTTTTTAAATTTTTAGTTTGTTGCATTCTGTTTGTTTCTAAATTTTAGGTTATTAATTTTTTGTTTATCAATTTTTATTTTAATAATTTGTTTGAAAACCTTCAATTTTATTTTTAATATAAACTAAGAGATTAATTTAATCTCTTGAGATTCGATCTGATAATCACTATTGTTACAGTTTGTTATACTGGAAGAATTAATTTTAATTTGAGGGTTTCGATAACTCGATGAGTGATTAAATAGCGACAAACTTCATAAATGAGTCTTGTAAAAGGTCCCCTCCTTGATTTAATGTGGATACGGGCATGGTTTCTTTGCAAATCCCAATGTGCCAGTGTTGATGGATAGAAGAAGAGCCCCAATAGCTCAAATATTTTGAGAATCTCCAAAACTAATATGGGATGACTCCTAGTTTTTGTGATGCGACTCCTATTACCTTGCTGTTGTAGGCTGAATTATCTTACTAGATAGATCCTAGACCCTATTTTTAGTATGTTTTGTAATTTTATTCATATCATAGGTTGTTTGTTTTGTTTCATTATAGTAAAAATTACTGAATATATCTCCTTTGATAGTTTACCCTAGAATGGGTTTCATTAAGGACCCGATCCATTTCACTCAAATTCATATCCATTGGAATTCTAGGCCCATACCAACTTCGGCCTCAAGTATATTTAAGAAGAAAATTTTGTAAATGTTATAATTATTTTATAGTAGTTGTAGGACATATCCACAAAAAAACAACAATCTTGCACATCTCTTGTCACATAAAATCGATTCATTTATTTTACCATAGCCAACATCAAAATTCTCACATTATTCCACATATAAAAAGCGCCCTCTCCCCCCCCCCACCAACCAAAGAAAAGGAAATCCAAATTCATAACATAACATTACTCAAACATTGTGATCTTAAATTTGAGATAATTATTGCAGGAATTCATAGGAATAGTTCTTCTCCGGTAATTCTTCCATCAACTGATGAAAAATATCATCGAGCTGGTCGTCATAGTAAACGATAAATTGTTCTTCCGAGGACTTCGGTAATTGATGATCATTTCGTGCAGGAGAATTTTTAACCATGTAATGGTCACTCCAAAACTTTCCAAGTGATTCCTTGGAAGTGGAAGTGAGACAATCTTGATTTGCAATGAGAGTTCTGTAGTAATGACTGAGTTGTGGAACATATTCTGTGGTAAGAGTTGACAATTCGTTTGAGGATGATGTGCTAGACATGCCCTTAGTATCAACTTGTTCTTCATTGTTAATCTTGGAAATAATCAATTCATTGAATCTCTCAAGTTTGTTTTTGGCTTGCTTCTTTAAGGTTGTGTGCCAATGATTCTTGATGTCACTATCGGTTCTTCTGGGTAGCTTGGCAGCAATCAGTGACCACCTGCAAGAGAGAGAGAGAGGGCAAGAACAAAAAATACATATGCGAGGTGTGGGAAATTTGCAAATTTTGGTAGAATGGATAAAATAAAATATATGCGAGTCAAAAGCAAGCTAATTCTTGACAATTATAGATGGTAGCAAGTGGGAATTCGGTTGTATGTCAAAAAATTGAGGCTCATATTCAATCTCCAAAAAATAGATTATATAGATATACACATATATAATTATATGTATGTATGAATGTAAAAGCAAGAAATGAATTATAAATAGTCCATACTTGGTCCCAAGCTCTTGATGCATCTTGATGATTATTTCATCTTCCTCTTTGGTGTAACTTCCTCTTTTAACGTTGGGATTAAGGTAATTCATCCACCGAAGCCTGCAACTCTTTCCGCACCTTGCAAGACCTGTTAATGAATTCCAATTAACTTAGTTTTGAAGAATATAAACATACTTCGAGGATGAGATGAAGATGAATACGAAAATTTTTTACAGTGAATGCTCCTTTTGTATGAAATCAAGATTTACTAAAAATGATTAGCAAAATTAAGAATGTTTTAATTTTTAAAAGATTATTTTAACAACTGAGAAAGATGAATTAATCAAAGAAACAGTTTCTGATAAATGATAAGCAAAATCCACTCTTTTTGGGAAAAATAATTAAAATGCATAACTTCGCAAGAATATACAAGTTCAATTATTTCTACCACAATACCTGCAAACTTGGGAAGTTGCTGCCAGTTCGCATGGCCATATCTGGTAATATATTTGACCAATTTTTCATCTTCCTCCGGAGTCCATGAACCCTTTCTCACTCCATTTCTCTCGCATGGAGTTCTCACCATCTCTTGAGAACACTCACACACACACACACACACACACTCACTCTCTCTCTCTCTCTCTCTCTCTATGTATGTATCAGTGTGTGTGTGTGTGTGTGTCTATGTGCTTTTCGATCAATTTCTTTCATTAGCTCAAGATACTTGAGAAGTACATAGATTAGCTGTACCAATTACTCATCAGAAGGCACTTACTTATACTATAGTTTGTCAATATTTAGGGGTTGAATATTGTATCCGTCGTGGATACTTCGTTGGGGATATTGACAAAAGATAAGTCTTTTTCAACAATTAAGTTTCTTTGACACGTCGAAAATGGTGGCCAGGGAAAGTGGGGCTCATTTAAAAATGCCCCATTGATCCGACAAAACATATTTCTATTTGGAAAATTTAAGGTCTACGTTATAGAATCCAACTTTGGTTAAGTTTGGATAAGGAGAAAGATACGTGCCATTCATCTTTTCTGTGCAAAGGGAGCCATGTTATGAAAGCACCCACCTATAAATATAATAATTTTGGGTGAGTCTCTTGCTATAATTCTTACCAAAATTTAAAAGTGATATTGGTTCACACTTGGGAATCGAAATTGTGTTTAAAATCCAAAATCTTAAAATAGATTTTAAAAATCTATACGTTCATTTAAATTTCAAAACTTACAAGATTTTATTGTTAAACACCTTTTACGTTTTATTAATTTAAACAAATCATATAAATTTTAATTCGATTCTTAATTTCATTTCACTTTAACTAAACGTCTCTGCCTTCAATTCACTAAACACCGTTATTGAATCATATGCTCAGATTTTTTTGACCCTCATCATATCTTGGAAAGTCAATTACTAGTTTACCCCCTTCTTATTAAACTCCAAGGGGCCATGACGTGACTCTTATGCAGTCTATATCTTTAAAGGAGATATAAAACTTACAGGCCACACAATATATTTCAAAAATCTTTTTTATAAAATATTCGGATACGCGGTTTAGTGGTCCCATCAAGCATGAAGACTTCAATTCCAGGGAACCAAGGACAGGGACACAGTGTCACCTTTGTCGCACGTGTTCTAATAGTTATTTTAAGGGACGATGTATACTCCTAAGTCCTAATACGTAGGAGCAAGGATACCCACACTCTTTTTCGAATATAAAATTTAAGGTTTAATCACATGACAAAATTCTTACAATAAATTATTATTATTATTCTTCTAATTAATTAATTCATTAACTAATTTAAACACGCGGTGGTTGACCTAGGAAAAGGAGTGGTATATGGTCAAGTTGCAAGGATGATGTACCGAAGCTTCTCGTACGAGTGCATGTCAGATGCCTGAAGTACCTGTGATGGTCTTCAACGATGTGTCCAATCAGAAATAGACATTTGACTCAAGGTTTTAGCACGCTTATTCCACTGTTATTAATATAAAACATTTTTGTTTTTGGGGGGCGGGGCGGGGCGCGGAGAGAGGTATGGGGCTTGACAAAAGGTTTTTTTTTTTTTTTTTTTTTTTTTTTTTTTTTTTTTTAATCACGTTTAGAGGACTGATGAAACAGGACTGGAATATTTTGAAAATGTATAATAACCAAATTATACAAAAAAAAAAAAAAAGTTTACATTTCTCGCCTCAGTCTCCACCCCATGTCGAGGATGTACATAAAATTTTGACTTTCTCTTCTCACACAAAATAAATTTTAAAACTCGTGATTAAAAGGCAACACAAAATCAAGTCATGACCATTAATAGGGTCGCCAAAATTAGAAAATTTTGAACAGACTGGTTGAAGTGTCGGTGATGTGTTCAATCGCCGGTAAAAGTCAATATATTTGTAGATTTTGGATTTCGAGGATATGACTCTTGAAAGTAATATTTTTAAAATTGAATCAATAAATAATTTAATTTATTAATCAAATCGATCGGATCGTTTTACGAATCGAATGACATCAACATAATGTCATATATATAATTTATATATTATATATTTTAAAATAAAATAAAGTCTGCATATTGTTTGTATATTATACTGGTTGGACCAACCGATTTTATCGGTTTTAACTTGTTTTAAATGATTTTGACCGAATTTGACTTTATTTGATTTAACATTGAAAATCGAATTAAAATATAGAGTGGTTCATGGTTGAACTGGTCGGTTCAGTTAGATTTTAAAACCACTGGCTGGGAAAGGAACTTGAGATTTTCTAAGAAAACATGTCTTGAGTCATTCAGGGACAGTTCAAGTGGTAAAGTTTTCATACTTTCTTCTTCTCTTTCTTCAATTTGATATCGTTTGATTGCATATTCTTGTACCATAAAAAAAAAAAAAAAACATGTGTTTGAGAAAAAATAATGAAAGATGGTCTCCGCTCCCTAGTATGAGTGAAGACCAAATAAATATATAATTAGAATTCTCAAAATTGTTTGTTTTTATTCATTTTTTTCCTTGTCATAGGGTTTATCAAACCTTGACTTGAAAGCTTTAGTCTTGGTCGGGATTTAGAATTTGTGAACCGCGTGCGAGGAGTCAAAGAATACTAATGGACACCACGTGGGCGTGTGGGGGCATTGTTTTTTGTCATCAAGCTGATTTCACTCCTGAATACTACTTAAGAAATAGAAAAGTAAATAATCACATATGCCATCCGAAGAAGATTGTCTAGTGATCACAACTTCTCAATCAATTTTATTATCTCGGATTCAAATCTCGGTGTAATAAATAAAAAATTACGTGTGCCCAAAAAAATTCAACCTTCAACTAATAGATTAAAAAAAAAACCAAGTCTAAAATTTTTATGAGCCTTTGAGAAGTTTCAGTTAGAACTTCACTTGCATGTCAATTAGAAGTTCACTAATTACAAAGGTTATAAATTGGTAAAAATTTTCACATCATAAGCTAAGTTACACAAAAATAGAAACGGAAAAATGTAAACAAATATGAAAGAATATGAGAAAATGACACTTTATAAAAATATAGAAAACAAAAAATAAATAAATGCGTAAATATAAAAAATATAAAGATTTTTATATAAATATTAATTATTTTATGAAAATAATAGAATAGTCATTTTTTATAATAAAATCTAAAATAATCAAATATTTAATTATTAATCATAATACAAATAACATAAAAATAAAAATTGTAATTAAATAAACAAACAATTCATCAAATATGAAAAATATAAAAATATTAAAATTTTTATGTAAATATTAATTAATTTAATATGTTGAGACATTTCAGAAATGACATATATTTTGATAACAGAAAATGTTTTGAAAAGTTTTTGTAGGTCAGAGACTTCAAGCACTAAAAATTAAGTTAAGGTCCTTACTCTTTTTACATTTTTACGTACTTTAATATTTTTGTAATTAGTTAAAATTCATTCATAAGTAATTAACAATAAAGTCAGACATTAGCCAAGGTTATTGGATGCATTGCCACAATTATTGGTGGTCAAAATTTTCAACATCAACTTATAAGGTAGTTGGGGTGTGATTCACATGGATAATTACCCAACTTGGAATTAATTATTTTTATTAGTAATATAAATATGCATGCAGTTTCAAACCGACCACATAAGTCTTGTTAAGGAAACAAATGACAAAACTAAGGTTGCCCCTCGTAGAAAGGTAAGGATAATTCTATCTTTCATTTTCGTCTTGCTATTCAAACATTATCAAAAGGGCAAACAGATTTTCTGTAGATATTGACTTAGACCAAGCATATGACACATGACTTTTCAGAGTGCATCGAAGTCCAGATCATGGAGTTGGAGAAGGAGATTGTGTCTACTAGGTTGTCCCCTTAGAACAGAGTGCATAAACTATAAAACTAAAAGAAAAAAGCTTTTCTATTTCGGTAATTGAAAAGAAAAGGATTAAAATATATAAAAAGTTTTTATTTAAACACTTTATATGTATTTTTTATTTTTATTTTATTTTATTATTTTTACTTTTGTAATGGCTTAATGACCATAGGAGCATTTTGCTAACACAACGGATCACTTTGCCAATTGTGAAAACTTTAGGGTTATTTGACAAACATCGAGTAAATTGCAGTTTATCAAAATTAAATTAGATTAAACTTATAATTAATTAACTAATTAATTTTACATTATGTAAATTGCAAGTGATTGCACCGTGGCACAGCTGCTAACGTCTAATGGTCTTGGCGTCAGCAAGAACTAGCAAGTCGCACGAAATTGCCTGCGTACAAGACAATCCGAGAAGGCTCGGTGCCCACCAAAGCCCCCACAAAAGGAGGTACTTCAAGTATCAGCAATATTGAGGGCCAAGACATATTTCTAGATTTGAATATGAGGGGCAAGACATATTTCTCTTTATGCATGTAAAAGTTTTCAATATTTATTTATTTTATATTGAATTTGATCAAAATTCATTAAAAAAAATTAAAATGAAATGTATAAATCTAAATTAAATCAAATTTAAAAATTACATCTTAATCGATCCAAACCGTCAAGAGTAGTACTCAATTCTATTCAAACTTGGCTTGGTTGAGGGATAGTAACTCCTCTCATTTAAGGTTATATTTTTTCTTTGTCAATTTAATCTCTTTTAAGGTTATATTTAGTTTAGGAATATCTGTTAATGTCAATAAGGCCATCCATCATCCACTTTCAAAACCAGATCTTGTACTTCTCTAATAGTAGAATAACAAGGACTAAGACATCCCACTAGAACAAAAAAGTACCAACATCCATAGTCTGATTGATTTAGATAAGCATGATCTTATACCATCCTGACACCATCTGTGTTGTTCCACAAGATATTGTGGGCACAAAAGATGATTGATTTGGTACAAAACATAACAACATTACTACATGAAATCATATAATACCACAGAAAAAATACATGAAAAAGTGCACCAAAAATATTAGAAATTCCCAATGTGGCACTCTTTTAAAAATCACCGGGGGTGTCCTGCTGATGTGATACCTAACTCACACAACATCTAATTTTCGCAGTAAATTAAGATAAATCCATATGTAATCAACATTATCTAGATTTTGAACTTATATTAGTACTGGAAGTAGTCCTTCTCTGGTGGCTCTTGCATCAGCTGATGGATAAAATAATAATCAAGATGGTTGTCACAGTAATTGATGAACGGCTCCTCCAATGGTTTTGGAAATTCATCAATTTGTGGTTCACAACCCCAAAAATTTCCACTAGAGATTTCGAATGGACCCTGTGGAAAACAATCATGATGAACAACCAAATTCATGTTGTCATGACTCAGTACTTCACTTGAGGATGATGCTGATGAGTGGTTGTAGGAGGAAGAGGATGATGATGATGATGAGAGTTCACTGCATGATAAGTCCTCCTGAGACAAGAATAGGTTCCCCAATATTTGATGAAATATTTCATCACTAAGAGGAAGAGCATTAGTGGATTTAGAAACCTCCCCTTCTTGGTCAACTGCTATCTTGGGAGTTTTATTGGATTTCTCAAGTTTTGATGTAGTGAGAGAATATTGTTGAATTCTTTTTTTTAAGGTTGTGTGCCAATAATTCTTGATGTCATTGTCTGTTCTTCCCGGAAGCTTGCCAGCAATCAAAGACCACCTAAACATAAATTAACATTAGGGTTTTGTTTTTTTTCCCACATAAAATAAGATACTACATCATTAAAATATGACCAAATTAATTGTGATTAATATACATACTTAGTCCCAAGTTGTTGGTGCATACTGATGATGATTTCCTCTTCTTGCATGGTGTAGTTTCCCCTTTTAATGTCTGGCTTGAGGTAATTCATCCACCTAAGTCTGCAACTCTTTCCGCACCTTTTAAGACCTAAGAAAAAGCATTAAACCCAAATTAAATTTCATTTGATTCAATTAGTTAATTTGAACACAAAAAAAAAAAAAAAAAAAAAAAAAACAACTCTTAATTCCTGTATATGTTTCAAGTAGTTACTCCGACAGGCAAAATTCTGGGTTTTTTTTTTTTGGTCAACTAGAATCCCTGCAGCTTAGCTGATTAAATTGAAAAAAAAATATATATATATATCTTGGATTTGCCAAGAATAAATAAAAATAAATCAAGAAACTTATACCTGCAAATCTAGGGAGTTGTCTCCAATTCCAGTGGCCATATCTGTTAATATAAGCAATCAATTTTGCATCTTCTTCAGGAGTCCAAGAACCCTTTCTCACTCCATTTTTCTCACATGGAGTTCTCACCATCTTCAATATCAGCAGTCTCTACTCTCTCCCTCCCTCTCTCTCTCTCTCTCTCTCTCTCTCTCTCTCTCTCTCTCTCTCAAGTTGAACTGAAATCAAGAGAGTACTTTCGCTACTGAAAGCTTTTGGTAGTGGTAGAGGAGAGCACAAACACCTACAACTCTTACTTATTTATACTGTGGGCCTGACAGTCACACGTAATGGAAAACTACTCGCTTGCTGAGCATCACGGAGGCTTCCTTCAAGAAAGCGACGAAAGAGGGAGAAGTAGTTAGAATGTGAAATTAAAATTAAATCTAAACACATTAAAAGCTTATCTATTTAACATTCCTAAAAATTTTTCTCCAATTTTTCACAGTATTTAAGGAAAGCTATTGAATAAGTTGAATTAGACAAATATATATTTGATTCAGTAGAATATTTTTGGATTTAGAAATATATAATATAGATTAAATCTCATGTATAAATTATTAAATAAATTCATTTATAAATTTTTTTATAAATTATTAATATCCAGTAATCATGTTGAATCAAACTAAATTCAATTCAAATCGGATTGAATCTTAAGAGGTAAATATCTCCTGTTGTCTATTTTCTTCATATAAATAAAACTCAACCCTCAAATCTTTCTTAAAGAAAATCAGTGTCCAATAATTGGATCAACTAAACATCAGTCATTTATAAGTAACTCAAATTAGCATTTGATAAAAAAATAAAAGTAACTCAATTTTTTGTCTAATGTAAAGTAAAATTTATTATTATTTAGTAAATTTGTAAGTTTATAAAAGAAATTAATTTGTTTTGTTATACCGAAATTTGAACCCAGAATCATCGGGTTAGGGAAGGGAACTCGACCACTAGACTATCCATTTAGGCACATAAAAGAAATTAATTTATGGATATAAAGTTTTTCACATTAATATTTACAGCTAGAAAATCTTTCAAATGTTTACCCAAAAAAATGGGTTCATTTGTTTCCATTAGCCACATCAAGAAAAGTTGAAACACGAAATGATGTGACAATCTAGTAATTTGCAGATTTTCTTAGTTTTGTTTACCCAAAAAAATGGGTTCATTTGTCTCCATTACACCTTGCATTCAAATTAATGGGGCTATCCTACCGTATCCACTACCCTAAAGTAGGAGTAACCTAATGTGGAAATCCTGGAGCTTGCCCGATTTTCTTAGTTTTTAATATTGGGCTTTTCATAGAAAATGTCAAAGTCATGGTTAGAAATTGACTGACCTACAATTTTCACAAGATCACTATTTTTTTATTATTATTTTAATTCGGTAAAGATGTTGCCAATTGACATTCACATTGATGCCTCTAGTAATATTTGGACTTTCTTATCAAAAGTATAAAGGGTTTCACATATGAATACAAATAGACTTCAAAATTGAAGACTGGAGCCATGGGGTGACTTCCTATGTTGCAGACATAGGACTTAACATGGGCCATAACAATTGTATGTTGGACACATAGCACTTAACATGGACCACAACAGTAAAATTGTCTGAATTTTTTTTTTTTTTTTTTTTGGGTGAAAAAATTGTCTGAAATTTGAATGTGGGTGAATTTTGTAAATATATGTGACGTATTTATTACGATTTTGAAAAATTTTGTTGATCAAAGGCTTGATCCTAATTTCTTTCTGAGTGCATATGTCATTTTCATTAGTTGTTACAATTTTTTTATTTAATAACAATTTTTTGTGTTGAATAAATTAAAGTCTTAAGAAATAAAATATCTCTTAACGTGTAGATTTTGTTCCGATTAAGGGGCAAAAGCAGAGATTAGGGTAACCTATAAAATATCATGCAATTTACGAAGTTTCTTGTCAAATGTTCCTTGAAGGTGTGAAACTTCCTTCTTTTATGTGTGCTACAATAAAATTTTTATCGGCGCACTGAGGTTTGTTATTTTTTTTTTATGGTTGCAAATTTAATTTATTTAGGATGACCCAAGTGATGGTTTATATTCTATTTTTGCAAATTTAATTAAATTAAATTTTCAATATTGTAAATTATTTGTTATTTATTTTACCGGTTGTCATTTTAATTTGGATCTGAAGAGATCATAAATACTAATATCTAGTTGGTCCAGTGACCGGACACTAGTATCCCTTAAACAACTTCTCATATTTGAGTTTTGTGTGTAGAGAAAATAGTCGTTGAGAGGATTTTATCACTTAAGGGTTAAACTCGACTCGAAATGAATTTAGTCGGATTCGACGTAATTACTGATAATTTATAAGAGAGAGAGAGACCATAATATGTAATTAGTGTTTTGAAACTCGATTAATTGAAGGGGTCAAACTGGTTGCGTCAAGGGATTAACAGGTCATTGGGTCAAACTGGTCGGACTAAACAAAAAACAGGTGAAGTCATGATGACATCATAAATAAATTTTAATCATAATATACTAATAATCTAAAAAATTATAATATATTAATAATCATAACGAAAAAATCGATCAAACCAAATGAAAAAACCTGGGTTTTGACCAATATTTTCAAAATCCAATTATGTTAAGAAATCCAGATCAACTGCTGGTCTGATTGCCGGTCGGGCCGGTCGATCTAATCTGGATTTCAAAACACTATTTGTAATCTCGCCTTGGTATACTAAAGAATCTCTTATTCCAAATCTTCATATAGTTTAGGGCTTCCACATACAATATAATTTAGTCAATACTAGATACGTTTTTATTAATGAACAGTGCTAATAGGTGTCTTTTGAATGCGAAATTTTTCTGTTGTAGAAATTACATTCAATATTAAAATTTGTTCTTAATAATTATTTCATACCCATTAGGAAGTGATGGGATATGACCCAAGACCCAAACCAAAAGAGCCAATTTTCCAAAGGCCCGCGAAAGGGGCCTGCCGAACAATATTTAACATCTACAACAACAATCCACGAAGGGCCATAGCCGCCCCAATCGATCCACCGAAGGGCCTTAGCCGCTCGGGTCTACCGAACAATAGGACCTCAGTTGCCTCATTAACCGATCGGAGACAGTCTCCTCTTCCAATTAAGCAAATGTCAATTCTCTAACCGGGCGAGTCTCGAAATGTCCTTTATCGGTCGAGCAACCGAACAAGAGGCATAACCCCTATCGATTATTAAAGGAAGGTTAGAACTTCCTTGATTTTAGCTTTTCATTTTGTAATGGAAGTTCCAAGATCTTTCATATGAGGAAAGCATCTCCCCGAAGAAAAAAGTTTCCCGATATATGAGAATCGTGATCAATTCGTAATATTGGCTTCCGATATTCCCGGATCGGTTCGATAAGGAATGTAGGGTGGAAATTCCTCAACAACGCACGACTCTCACAGGTATAAGAGGTCTCAAAACCCTCAACATCAGGTACGCTCTCTAGGCCTAATACATGAGGTACACAGAATACAGGAAACCACTTCCCCTCTACTCTCAGTCTGTTTCTTTCAAACGAAAACCGCTCTTTACTGATTTGAGCGTCGGAATCTCCCCGCTGGAGTACCCTCCGGCGGTTTTTGTAGGTGTATCCACCATCGGCGGCTATTGTTCAAGTCAAGAAGGAGTCGGTATCTGTGGAGCCATAACCCACCTCCATCAGGAAGAAATTATCCAAATATCTAAGTTTCTAGCTAAAAAGTTATTTTACACAATTGTTTTTACCAAGTGATCATAATAAAATCATTTTTCCCCATAATTTTTACCAATTCAAAATATTGATACAACCGTATCATAGGGAAAATTGGTATCTGTCACGGCCGATACTCATAGAAAAATTAATTTTCATATTTTTTGGGGAGTTTAAATAAATAGGAAGTCATAGTAGTCGTTCTGGTCCGGTCATGGAAAACGTTGAATATATATATGCATACACACAGTGAGACAGGTAAGTAGTTGGAAGGTGAATAAATTTGCACGGGTCTAGTCAATGATACCGTGTATAGAAAACAATGTTTTATCAATTCTATTTACTGACCTCAATTAGTTTTAACGCTTACACATTTAAGGTCACGTTTACATGCAGAAGTCCTTTTGAGAGAGACATCCATCCCTAAACTTTTTTTCTCCCCCATTTTTGCCAAATTATTTATATCATAGATTTCCAATATAAAAAAAAAAAATGATGTCATAACTTTTTTTTTATACATAGGAGTTTGAATTTAAGATCTTTATAAGATGAGGAAGGACGATGTCAGTTGATTTATAGTTTATCGGGCGATGTACAATATTTCTGGTGCTTTTATTAAGGGGGCATCCATTCCAACCCAGCACTTCGGCCATCACAACTGCCATAGTCCACGGAACTCAACACAATGTTCGTAACTAAACACAAGCAAACATGGAGAGATTAAAACCCTAGATAAATGGGTATTTAATTATGAAAAATGGGCTCACTCTGAATTTCAACATCTCTTCTAATCATTTTTTAGGAGATGGAATTATACAGTCAATGAGTCCGCGTAATTTGAAGGACTTCGAGCCATGAAAACAAGCCCTTGACCACAGGAGACACAGTCCTAATTAATTCGTGAGACCCTACCAATCAAACTAACCCTTTGGCTCGGCACAACTCCTTTCTCCAATATTAAATTAGAATTCACATTATTATCCAATTATTTTTAGAAAAATGAAATAGTGTTGACTTAATCAAATTAAGCAGGCAGGAAGGACCCCCCCCCCCCCAAAAAAAAGAAAAATAAAATTATATTCTTATCCCATATATTTGAAATTGCAAGTTTAAGTCAGCGTGGTTGTTTGGAGAGCACTAAAATTTAATTCCCCGGACCCCGCTAGTCTTTACTCGTTCAAGCATTGTCATCTTCATCTCCCCAACAAGTTAAGATAAGCTTCACATAGTTTCATCCCTGGTTGCACGCAAATGAAAACGAGAAGAAGAAAATGAATATGGGGAAATGTTATTTTGTAAAAATATAGAAAATGAAAACATGGGGAATTATATAAATATAAAATATATATATAAGGTTTTTTTTTAAATATTAATAATTTTATGAAAATAATAGAGTAACTATTTTTTATAATAAAAATCTAAAATGATCAAATATGTAATTATTAATCATAAGATAAATAATATAAAAAATAAAAGTATAATTAAATAATCAAATTTCATTAAATATGAAAAATGTGTAAATATAAAAAAAAGTAAGTTTTTTGTATAAATATTAATTAATTTAATGTGTTAAGATAATTTAAAAATGGAAATATTTAAAAAATATTTCGAAAGTGAAAAATATTAGTTTTAAGAAATTTCTATATATCAAAAGTCTTTGCCCCTTCCTTCCCCACTATTTTATGTAATTTTCTTCTATATCTCACAAACATTTAAATGACTCTAAGCTCTAAATTTAAGTCTAATTTTTTTTAAAAAAAAAATTATTTACAAGAACACTTAAAATATCTCTCATTTATAAAAGATTTTTATAGAGTTTTAATGAGAAAGTTACCCTAAAGATAATAATTATAATTTGATTTAAATATTTGATACAATATAGTGATTGGCAGCAAAACTATCTTCTTCAAAATTTTCACTTAAACAATTGAAAGAATTATTTTTTTTTTTTCAATTTGTATAATTAAAAGAAAGATTAAAAAAATTAAGAAAAAGAAAAAAGCAAAAGTCACAAGCGCGTGAAGTCTTATGTTTGGTTTATTTATTCTAAATGGCACGTGGTGGTATTAATATTCAAACCTCCTGCCATGCAACGTAGGATGATTCGATGAACCCAAGGCTTGGCAGGTGACGTTTATGATGTGACGTCAG
This sequence comes from Dillenia turbinata, assembly GCA_037126225.1. Lineage (NCBI taxonomy): Eukaryota > Viridiplantae > Streptophyta > Magnoliopsida > Dilleniales > Dilleniaceae > Dillenia > Dillenia turbinata. Next base: position 4,867,673 of record JBAMMX010000021.1, on the reverse strand, counting down.
GATGATAGTAGCGACCTTTTCTTTTCTGAATTATTGTGCTGTCCATGTCTGCCCTCGAGAAGACCAAGACGCGTGGGGAAGGACCCCACCTTGTTCTTGCAAAAGTTTGACTCACGTGCAGAAACTATGAAAAGAACGGCAAGAAGGAAATGAAGGGGAAGGAGAGAAAATAAGGAAATAAACGAAAGGCCTAGAGATTTTTTTTTTTCAAGATATTAAGTTTCGTTCAATTAATTTAATTAGAGTATTATAAAATTTATTTTAAAGATTAATTCTCTTAATTTTTTTTTTTTATTTTTAAAATTTAAATTTAAAATCTCTAATTAAAAGAATAAAATATTCGATCACTTAATATAAAGAAGTTTGGTAAAAACTAAGAGAATATTTAGTTTTCTATATTTTTTTTTGAGAGAGATAATTTTCCAAAAATCACTTAAGGTAAATTTTAAAAAACATTTACTTAGCAGGGAAAAGCAAAGAAACAGGGTACGAAAAGGGTTAAATTCCAATATGTCTCTCCACTCTCGAGGAAATATAAAATAAGGTGTCCAAAATTTATTACTTTTGTGAAGTAAGTTGTTTACTTTATTGATTATGTTACAAATATTTTTCTTAATTTTAAATATAAAATGTCATTAGTAAAAAAGCCTAGGTTACCCTTTTTATGTTCTTTTGGGCCCAGCCCTGTCATCAACCCACTGAGGCCCAATCCTATAGCTTATTTATGCTTTATGCTTATTCTTCTTTTTTTTTTTTCTTTTATTACATATCGAAATTTGAATCCAGATTCACCGGATTGGGAAAGGAGCTGTCACCATTAGAACGGCCCCCTTGGGAGCATGCTTTCTGCTTCTAGTGTTTTTTTTTTTTTTTTTTTTTTTGGGTGGGGGAGACGGGGCAAGAGAAGAAAAGGTTTAATAGTTGCATTGCACAAATTTGAGCTAAATGATATTGTATTAATGTTATGATACAAGTGGCTCAAATTGAATGAAGGTTTAAGCTTTGGAACCCTTGCAATTATGATAGGAAGTCATTTGTTTGCTGTCAAACGGTTAGCCACAGCCTTTCACCAACACCTGGTTAGTCTAGTAACAAGGTACATGTATACCTTTGGAAAGCTTTGTCCCCATAAAAATCCAACTCGAGTCGAATTGGATTTAGTCAAATTTAACGTAATTATCGAATAATGGTGATTTATAAATAATAATAATAGTAATAATAACGCTTAGCCTTTCTTTTGAATCAAAGTAGCACGAGCAGCGCAGTCAAGCATTTTTCAGACATCAATCTATCTGTTACTTAATCACATACTACTCTATTATTGTCTCATTTTTAATTTACCAATCACACTCGAAATTATATATCTACTTTTTGCATTTCTGTTAAATGAAATATTTGAATTAAATTAGTTACTTAATTTTAAAATTTCCAATATTAAGAATACAAAGCTTGACTTTTTAACCCTATCACCAAAGGCAAAAAGAAAAAAATAATAAAGAAAAGAAAAGAGCTAGAATCAAGAATTGGCATTTAGTCTTTGTTACTTAACTATTTTTTTTTTCCTTTTTTGTATTTATAAGGACAGATCAGATAGCCTAAAAAAAGAGTGAAGAATCAAATAATTGTGTATAAGAATGATAAAAGCCAAATCTGTATGGATCCAAATAGAGTGTTGGACATGCTGGGGAAAGTGGAGAGGGCAATTCCCTAAAAAGAAACACATGAGATGGTAAGATGACAAAGCGCATGGAGATAGCAATGCTCCACTTCCAGTAAAAGATGCACTTACTGAAAACGTCAACTACTCTCTGAAACCCACCATTCTAAAAACCTACGCGTGCCATTATTGATTCACCCTTCCACCATTCTAAATCAAGCATAAGGATTGCTTACCTTGGAAAAGTCCATCCACATTTTATTTTTGCCTTTCAGAGTAGAAGATTTCTTACATTTATATACTAAGTACTGAATTTTGAGTTAATTGACGACGAATTTAATACTTTTACTCCATAGGATAATTATACAAATCAATAGATAGTCAGTGTAGTGGGATGAGATATTAGATCCTTTAATCAAATCTTGAATTCGAAATTTGAGAATAAAAAAAATTATTCTGGAAAAGCCACCCCTTAAATAGGGTTCCCATAGACACTCGAACTGAATTAGTTGAAATATGATTTTAGATACTGATAGTGGAACTATACATCCTGCTGAATGTTGATTCATATTTTAAAGGTTAACTGCTAAGTTATATAAAATTTGATAGAGAAGTCGGAAGAGTAGTTCATGAAAAAAGAAAAGCATCAGGACAGTTCAAGGGTAGAACCTCCTCACTTTCATACTTTCTTTCCCGATTCAATTTCGTTTAATTACATTTTCTTTTACCCAAGAAAAAAAGAAAGAAAATAAAATAAAATAAAGAAAAGCTTTTCTCAATCCTTCCATATTGGGTTAATGATCCATTTAATTTGAAGGTTCCATTTTCATGCATCTACATCAAATTTGTGCAAGTATTATTAGACATAGGCACGAGCATTAGATGATGATCCACTTGATTTTTGGCCAAATTTAGAAAAATATTTTATATAACTTTGGAGCTAAGGTCCTGCTTGAAGATCAAGCCAACTTTTGTATCCAAACCGAACTATGTAATGTTAGATTGGCCAGGCCTCTCCCAAATGTCAAGCTAACAGAAACATGTCCAATAATTGGTCAGGCCACCTATCTGATTTATGCTCAGATCTGTTCAGTCTTGAATTAAATATCGGTGATAAGAGGACTAAAGTTCAAGTTCTATCCGAATTAAAGAACCACAGAGCCATTAAGTTCCAAAATCAATCTTATTAAAGCATTTTATTAGTTCAATGCCTCTCTCAAAAAAGAGATAAGGGGGCCCAAAAAAATTGCTTCTCTTTCAATGAATAGCACCTTAGTCCTTATCCATACCGAAAGACCCCATAATCCTAATAGAAATTATACAAGATCAATTTGGGCAAAAAAGGTTCAAATAAACAGAGTAATCCTCCTAAACTTTTACTTCCAAAAAAAATGACTAATCTGCATCAATTCTGTGGAAATTCTTGCATCAATTGATGTAGCAAGTCATCCTCGTCGTCGCAGTAGATGACATATGGAGACACAAATTCAGAATCCATCGAATTCCACGAGGAATCAGACTGCACATTGCTGGAGTTGTCGGTCCAAAATGGATCAACCCAGAAATTCTCATGTGGAATTTCAATGGATTCCGATGAAATTGAACTATCTTCACTCCCAAAGCAGAAATTACTAGTAGCAACAAAATCTGCACCAATTGATGAGAATTCGGCGGCGGAAGAGAATTCTATGGCTGTAGACAAAGCAGGGGATACCAGAGAGCTTTCCAGAATTTGGGGTAGCTTTGCATCCATATCAAAATCATTCGCATCAGATGATGATGAATTCCACCTGGGTATTTCGATTCTTTCCTCCTCCGGTTCCGATTTCGCCGGATTTCGTTTCCCTTCTCTTTTCTTCAAGTGGGTGTGCCAATGGTTTTTTATTTCATTGTCTGTTCTCCCCGGTAACACAGCCGCAATCAAAGACCATCTGCCAATAGAAGCACAAAATTAGAAATCTCATGTATGGATTTCAAATTCTGCGCTAGAACATAGAAATTGACTAGAATTGGAGCATACTTGTTGCCAAGTTCTTTGTGCATTTTAATGATAAATTCATCTTCCTCTTTGGTGTAATTCCCTCTCTTGACATTTGGCTGCAGATAATTCAACCATCTAAGTCTGCAACTCTTTCCACATCTTGCAAGTCCTGCACATTACTTTCCACATTTCAATCAGTACACACCCAAAAAAAGAAAAAAAAATCCAAAAGAAATGAAAATTTGATCACTGCATAATTCAATTGCTTCAGCTCACCTGCATATTTGGGAAGTTGCCTCCAATTAATATGACCATGTTGGGTAACATAAGCAATTAATTTTTCATCTTCTTCTTTACTCCAAGTACCCTTTCTCACTCCGTTTTTCACACAAGGAGTTCTCACCATCTTGATGAATCTCTCTCTCTCTCTCTCTCTCTCTCTCTCCACTACTGCAGAAAGTTTCTTTATTTTTTTTTGATGTCATAAAGAAGTGCCACCGCACTCAAATTCCACTGGTATTTATACCCGAAGTCCAAAACGTGTTTTGATGCCATGTCGTCACCATCAACTTCAAAAGAAAGGGAAAAAAAATACACCATTTTTTTTTCCTTTAGATCTATAGTGCAGTACCTCACAAGCAAGAGGGTCCCCCCTCATTAAAGATAGGATTCAACGACTTGGATTGATAACTGAAGGAGAACCGAGGAACGAGGAGACTTCCTATTGAATGTTGACATACTAGGAAGAGGACAAGCTTTCAAATTGTCACGTGGCAACATTTTGTGGATGATTTCTTGCTGTCGTTTCTATTTGCGGCAATTGTGGTACACACAACTATTGAGCTCAGGCATCTCAATGATTTGCCTCAAACTGACCAGGACTGCCCTGCGGATGGGTTCATGGTTGGGCATCTCAACTTTAAATCAAATATGCCACTATAATTCCCAAAGTTCAATTTGAGGAAAGAAACCAACCCCACTTGAAATTTTCTTTAGATGGGCGTAGAATTTGATGCCCTTATTAGAGAGGTTCAATGTAGCCCAAAAATATGTACAGAAAGGACCAGCCTCAGCTCAAGTTTTACATTTTTTTTTTTTTTTTTTTTTTTTTACATAGAGATTCCAACTTTAAATTTTTAGATTAGAAAAAGGGTTTGCTATATATTTGGGGACCAAGTTTTACTTCATTTTGTTATACCCCTTTTAAGGGTATCACAAAAGTGGGACCTACATGACTAATTCAAGTTGAATTATTACTTTGTCCCTTTTTTTTTTTCAATTTTCTCTGTACAAATGAAATTAGTATTTGAAATTGAAGAATTTAATTGACTCAGCTCAGACCCATTTTTGTATGAACGATCATTAACTTTTTTCTTCTTGGAATCTTTCCTTATATTGAATGAGATTTGAGCATCGTCAAATAGATAGTCTAGCCTCATCAGCTCTACCCAACAATTTTTTTTTTTTTGGACAGCATTTGGTAGGCTTGTAAAATTTGTGATGGTTCAATGATTATAATTTATTAAAGGATAATATAATAAAATAATTTATAATCAACGGTGTAATTATTACCATTTACATTAACATCATTACTCGCCTCATAATAAGATCAAAAGAATCCAAACCTGACCTACCCTCCACTCCAAAATTGGGGCATCCACCATAAAAAAAAAAAAAAAAAATACAATGGCGGCTAGCTTGGAAGTCGTCTGATGTTATTTTATTTGGGAAAGCCCCTCCTTTATTCTCTTTTCTGTCAATGCACAAAATTAAAATTGCTGATGACGTGGGATCACTTGTATCATCCCCTTGTGTCTGTGGTTTAAAAATTGATTAATACCATATGAATTAACACCCATATTATAAGAATCAATTCCTAAACTAGATATTATAAGATTTGAATTGAATTAATCAAATAGTCCTGATATCAGTTGTTCAAGACAAAAAAATAATTTATAAATTTTTATAATTTTATATTAATAAAAAAGTTTTTTAATTAAATAAAATAAATTTAATGACATATACTTCAAATATAATTACCAAGTCCTCTCGCCCTTGTGCTTTATATTTCCCGTGTTAAAAATTGTTAAAATTCCATGAAATGTGTTTGTAGTCAATGCCCTACGAGTATGAACAGAACATCTAAAAAAGGTTGTCTAATGAAGATTAGGATCTGCCCTTTTATCTAAAGTCAGGTTATGGGCAAAAAAGGCTAGGAGGTGTTTAATTTTAATGATTAATTAAATAAGGTAATATGCAAGTTTAATGATTTTATTCTTTCTTATCTCTTCTTTTGTCATCCACACCCAATGACTGAATTTCTTTTAATATATCTCTGACCAGTTTCTTGGATGGTGCTAAGTGACATCGGATGGTGTTGATGTCAGAGATGATTTGTACTAAGGAAAAAGTTGCACATAGATAAATCTAAAAATTATATTTAAATAATCTATCCTATTAAAAATTAAAAATAATAATATCTTAAATTATATCTATTTAAATAAAGTTTTCATTTAGTATTTTTTTTTATAAAAAAATTTTGAATCTGATTTGAGTCAGGTTGAACTTTTAACAAGTAAATCTCTCTCGACATTTACTTTTATTATACATAAGATTCAAATTTGAGATATTATTTAAAACATATTAATATTTGAGCCTGAGTACTATCTCTATATTGAAATTTTATTTATTTATTTTTATAATAGATATAGTATAGTTTAATTCAATTCAAAAAATACCTGAGTTTGAGTAAAATATATAGACATCATGTTTGGACAAATCTAGACCAATATTGGCAGACAACTAGTACTTTCGTTAGGACTTACCACCTGGTGCAAACTTTATTTATGTTCAAAATCTTTGACATGACAATTATTGTTATTATTTTTTATAATAGATTGAGCCCATCTCTACATGATCTTGTGATTTTGGACAAGATAAGAGAAACCATGTTTGGATCTCATGAATCCTATATATTCTTCTTCAGGCCCTAGACCCGACTTTAACATGACTGAATTCGTCCTATGCTCAATCTTGTTTTGGTATCATGGACCAAGAACTTTTAGCGACGAGAAAAATAAGAATTAAAGTTATAAAAATAAGAGAGAATTTATATCATGAGAATCTTTGTTATTAAACAATTGCTAAACAATCTTTTGTATATCACTTAGCTCGGCGAGTAAAATATTTTAAAATTATATTAAGGGATTGTAAGATAAAATTTTATTAGTACCATAATGTTAAGTGGGTTATCAAAACCTGTCTGATAGTTGATATTTTTTAAATAAAATATCATATTCAAATCTTATGTATGGTAAAAATACATGTTCCAAGAGTTTTGTTTTTAAAAGATCAACTTGACTCGAACCAATTTAGTAAAATCCAATGTAATTATTAAATACCGATGATTTATATATAATAATAATTAAATAAAAAAAAAAACAAAGTTTAGTGGGGTTCACTTAATCTTTCCGTGACTAATTCATCTTTTTAGACCGCAACATACAACTCTCTATTGTACTGGTTATTTTGTTGAAAAAGGCAAAGTCTGACTATTTATTCCGCAAGGAATTGGTCTCCTTAATAAGTTTTCTAACCATAGTTTCAGTAGGTATCCATATTTCATGGATTTTGACTGAGATCTTTATGTAGAAATAATAATAAAAAAATTATTAGATAATATTAACTGTTATTAGGTTTACTAGTTCATTGTTAATGAATTTATATTTTATATGAATTGATTGTTTTAATATTGATGGAAGGCCTTTAAGCTCAAAGAAAAATTACGAAGAGCTTGTTTAGGATAGAACTATTTTTCTGAAAGTGAAGAGCAACAGTGAAAAGACAATGGTCATGTATGTACGAGACAAATAAAAGAGTATGTGATACCAACAAACGATGGTGTAGATGAATATAGATATCTTCATCTCTTAATCACGTAGGGATTCGAATCTCGATATGGATATGAAAAAACCTTTGTTGGGAGATCTATCCCCACTAAAGTGGGTCTCACAGTGATTTAATCGAGATAAAGTTTCAGATATTAGGTAGTAGCTTAGTTAAAAAAAAAAAAAAAAAAAAAAAAAAAAAAAGAACGAGTATATGGTTTCACACCGAAATGTCAAAGTTATGGAATGGTCTTGAACCACGTGATTGAGGCTCCCATGGTCATCGAATTTCGTGGCAACCCGCCAAAACTGCACGTGACGATGGTCACGTCACGTCACGTCCACACTATTCATTTTTCATTTTCATGCTAAAACATATTTTAAAAAATGGCTCAAGCCTTTTTGCTAAGCCCATAATTTTTATTTTATTAAATTATAATTTGATGCAGCATGGGGTTCTTGCCCCTGCAACGTGTTGGCATGTAACCAGAAAGCATATTTTGTGTAGAGAGTGAAAAATGATTCGGGTTAAATCGATAATCCGAATGGAATCAAATGGAAGTTTTAATTTGGTTTGATTTTTCTAAAAAAATCAAATTTGATTCAAATCAAATCAAATTAAAATTATTTTGATTTGATTTTGATTTAAATTTTTAAAATCGATTCGATTTGGTTTGAATTGAATTAATATTATTTTAATTACTTTTTATATTAAAAATTTAATTTAATTACTCTTTTTTTCTTGTATGTTTGTGTAGTCTAAACGATGGATTAAGTTATATTATTTTTTTTAAAAAATATTATTCATAAAAATATTTCTCTCTAAAATTATTCTTGATATGATTTAAATAAAAACAAACATTATTTTAAAATCTAAACCGATTTAAAATTATTCTTAGAGTTAAACTCTAAATAGTTTTAAAAATATTATATTTGTACAAAAGAAAAGGAGATCTATATGCTTTCTATACATTAGTGATAAATGGTATCTCCTTGTATTAAAAAAAAAATTAAAATTAGTAGCAAATAAAAAAAAAATTTGGTTTAAACCAAATCAAATATAATTTTTTCAATTCGATTTGGTTTAAATCGAATTAAATTCGATTCGATTTTGTGTTTAAATTTTAGTTTTCAATTCGATTCGATTTGATTACTAAACCAAACCGAACCAAACCGTTAACATCCCTGATTTTGAGAATCTGGGCAAATAGCAACCAAAAACCAAAAACTAGAACAACTCCATAACTATAGTTATGTGACATAGTATTCTTTTAATTATATATTTTGAATTTGAGCGATATGAATGGAAAAATGAGAATTGAAAGAGTTAATTTTTTAATGAGTCTCACGATATTGAAATAAAATTAACTAAATACTATCGATGATGAAAGAAAAAGGAAAAAAAGGACAAAAACTAGGATTTGCTATCACCGAAGATCTCATCTAAATTACTTATGAGATCTCCATATTTTAAACCTGACAATCCAACATAAGGATCTTTACAGGAATACAGTGAACACTTTTCAGGTAGTAAAAGAAAATTTGAAAAAATTAACAATTTTTAAATCTTTTACAAGAACAATAATTTTTTGGTCTTTTTATACATGATATTATTGGAGAAACAAATAGTAGGTTTGTAATATTTATAGTAAACTATGCTAAATCTTATAACATCTGAAACCAACAAAGTTCTATATTTACGATGATTAGGTTAAAATATCATATATATTTTTTTTATTTCTGAAAAAATACTTAGAATTTTCTAAATAGAAGTTTATCTATTGATCTTTTATCATAGCCAAACTAGTTATTCTATTATTTCATAGTATTATCAATGGATAGTCAGTCTACTGGATAAGTTTAAAAGTTAAAAATGATAAAAACTATTAGTAGAGGTCCTTTCTAAATTGAGTCTGATAACATTCAAACCAGATTAGTTAGAGTATGATTCAAGTACTGATTGGTTATAAAAAAAAAATGTATACATATTTCATAACATCTCGTTAAAGTGTTTAAAGTGGTAATTATTTCATTAATTTTTGGATATGAAATAATTTCTTTTCCATAATTCCTATTTTTCAAAACCGGGTCTCTCAATTATCTAAGAAAACCAATATTATGGGAGATAAGAAACACGTCATTTCATTAGAAAAACTTTGTGATAAATGAAAGTGTTTCAAACTTTTCTAGAGCTTGAAGGTCATTTTCATCAGTTTTGAAATCTTGCTACCAATTTTAATAATATAAAAAAAAGTATAATCCAACGATATCAAATTATAAAAAAAAATAAAAACTAAAAAATTTATCATTTGAACTACCCTTATTTGAGTTTCATATTCAAATAGCTTTCGAGTAGTTTAGCTTCATTTGTTGACCCGAGCTGCTGTGAAAGTTCACATAATATTTTAGGGTCAATATAATCTGAGTTGGAATCCTACGGTTCCGTTATGGGTAAGGTGTACTTTTCTCATTTTTTTCATATGTTAATTATTTTTTATTAAAAGAGGGAAGAAAATGTTTTTCTATTTTTTTGGGGGAGGGGGAGGGGGAGGGGAAGAATTCTTTGTCCTGATTGACAATAAAAGAAAAGAAAAATTATACCTATTTTCGACAATAAATGACTTGCTTGGTGCCTTATTTTCTTGTCTTTGCCAAGGTGGTCCATGTCCGAAACACAATTCCCATTTGTTCTCTTACTGATGTTTTCTAGTACAAGTACTAAGCACTTCGTCGAATTTCTAGATACCATGAAATGTGCTACATGAGTTTCTTGTCCTTACGCTCCGGTTAGCGGCCATCTTGTATCATAAACAAAGAGTTGATCTGGTAGAAAAAATGTCTATTTAAAAGGTTTTCTTTTTAGTTTTTGTTCTCTTTATAAAAAGGAATTCTGTAAATAAATTATCTTATTTTTTTAGAAATAATTTTTCTATAAATAAAAATTTTTAAAATAACTTTAAAAGAAAACTCTTGGGACAAGATTTTTCTTCTCCTATTTTTAATTCTCCACCTTTTTAGAAAATATATTTCCTTTTATACTATTTATATCCTCACTTGATAATTATAAAATTATAAATATGTTCATGCTATAAATTTATTTATCCTCGTATCCTTCAGATTTGGACCCTTCCCTTTTAACTTTAACTTTAAATTTTAATTTTTAAATTTTAACATTTAACTTTATTTTAAAAATTTTGAAATCAGTTTGTTGTTAAAAATAAAAATATTAAACAATTTTTAACTTTATTTAAAAAATTATTAACTTTTGTTTCTTCTTATAAGAAGAAGAAAAGTAGAAAAAAATTCTATCAAACGGGCACTAAATCTCTTAATCATAATCTGAATTCGAATTTTGAGAATGAAAAAAGTCATATTGAGAGAATTCTCCTAAAAAATGTTTGATATTGTCTCAGATTAAATTGATCAGAATAAGATTTTAAATATTGATTGATCCAATAAAAAAAGCCCCCTTGTACTACCTATTATCTTTTTGACTCTCTTCTACTATTCTCATTGCACTTTATTATATTCAAACTATCTATTAATTAAAATTAAAAAAATATATTATTTAAAATGTAGAGTTTTATAAACAGAAATCATAAACCCAACTGTCTGCTATAAGCGACCCTATTAACCTCCCCCATGAGAACCAAATTTCGTTCGTCTTGTCTACTCTTGTTTGTGTCAACTTTGCCCACGATACACATGTTGCACGTGGGTCGTGAGTCGTGAGTCGTGAGTCGTGAGTCGTGAGTCGTGAGTCAAATGTTTACAGGGTACGAGTTCCATGCGTACTCGGTCTCTCTCAGATCCTGTCCCAACGCAAATAACGTTAACATGTGTGGTCGGAGAAAAATAAGCCTGCAATTACGTAGTTTTCATTCGAACCATTATTTTCCCTCATTTACAATTCTCATATGAGTAAGTATTTAGAGTTTGAATTTTGTTTTTGCTCTTGCCATGTGTTTGTCTAGGATGCTATTTAGAGTTTGAATCCTTCTTGGGTACTATTTGAGAAATTTTAACTTCTCTCTATTTGTCTCATACTTACTCCCATTTTGTCTTATTTCATTTGTTATATTTTGTATCTGAAGTAAAAATTATTAATTAAAAATATAAAAAAATTAGAGCAGAAGTTTAATTTTCTTCTAAAAGAAATTTAAATTGTTTAGTCACTCTTTTTCCTCATTTATTCTATTTTGTGCTAACTATTTTATTTAACAAGCTCATTATTTGATTAGTGCTAATGAGTTATAACTCAATTATCATCGTTTCATTCCCTTTTAAAAATATCGAGTTTGAATTTCTTCTATGTATATATTTAAAAAAAAAAAAGTCTTTGTTATTGCCTTGACAAATTTCATTAAATCTTCTGCATGCTTTATTTGTAATTCTAAAATTGTTAATTCGTGGTATTTAGTAGTAACCAAAGAAAAGAAATTTTGCTTTTGTTAATGCATAATGGTTTAAAGCCTTTTCTCTTTCATCCTTTTCTTTTTCTTTTTTTTTTTTTTGACAAATTAACCGAAAAAGGTAAAAAAGAAACTGGCAGGCCATGCTGATTGCCAACACCAGATCATGGGCATAAAATAAACTCCATACACGTTGTTTGTGCCATGAGCGCTAGTGTGTATTAGCCAAAATCATAGTTTTAGTCTTCAAAGGTAATATGAAGTTTAATGATTTTGTTCTTTCTAATCTCTTCTTTTGTCATCCACGCCCATATGACTGAATTTATTTTAATATATTTCTAACCAGTTTCTAGGATGCTGCTAAGTGTTATCGGATGGTGCTGATGTCAGAGATAATTTGTACCAAGGAAGAATTTGTACAAATACAAATCTAAAAATTATATTTAAATAATCTATCCTCTTAAAAATTAAAAATAATAATATTTTAAATTATAACTAAAAATAAATATATTTTATTTCTACTGACATAAAGTTTTGATTTTATATTTATTTTTATAAACTAATGATTTCTGATAATCATATTGAATTCGATTTGAATCAGGTCAGACTCTTAATAGACAAATCTCTTCCAACGTCAATCTTCATTATACACAAGACTTAAACTTAAGACTTTATTTAAGACATACCAATATTCAGTTACTAAATCAATTAGATGATAGTGATTTTGTATCTATTATGACGTTTGAGGGTCCAATTAATCATTACCCTGCATGATCCAATCTTAAGTGCATGATATTTGAGCATGAGTACTCTCTCTATATTGAAAGTTTATTTATTTATTTTTATAATGGATATAGTCTAGTTTAATTCAATTCAAGAAATACCTGAGTTTGAGTAAAATATATAGACATCATGTTTGGACAAATCTAGACCAATATTGGCAGACTAGTATTTTCGTAAGGACTTACCACCAGGTGTAAACTTTATTTATGTTCAAAATCTCTGACATGGAAATTATTATTATTATTATTATTATTATTATTATTACTATTATTATTATTATTTTATAATAGATTGAGCCCATTTCTACATGATCTTGTGATTTTGGACAAAATACGAGAAACCATGTTTGGATCTCATGAATCCTATATATTCATTTTAGGCCCTGGACCGACTTTAACATGAGTGAATTCGTCCTATGCTCAATCTTGTTTTGGTATCATGGACCAAGAATTTTTAGTGACGAGAAAAATAAGAATTAAAGTTATAAAAATAAGAGAGAGTTTATATCACAAGTATCTTTGTTATTAAATAATTGCTAGGCAATTTTTTGCATATCATTTATTTCGGTAAGTAAAATTTTTTAAAATGATATTAAAAGATTGTGAGATAAAACTTTATTGGTATCATAAAGTTTAGTGGGTTATCAATATCTAGTTAATTCAGTGATCGAGTATTAATATTGGTATATTTTAAACAAAGTATCGGATTCGAATGTTGTGTATAGTGAAAAAATATGTCAGAAAGTTTTATCCTTTAAAAGATCAACATGACTCAAACTGAGTTAATCAGATTCAATATAATTGTGAGATAATAATAATTTATTAAAAAAATAAAGTTAAATGGGTTTACTTAATCTTTCCGTGATTAATTCATCTTTTTAGACCGCAACATACGACTCTCTATCGTAGTGGTTTATTATTTTGTTGAAAAAGGCAAAGTCAAAGTATTTATTCCGCAAGGAAGTGGTCGCATTCTAACCATAGTTTCAGTAGGTATCCATGTTTCATGGATTTTGATTGAGATCTTTAGGTAGAAATAATAATAAAAAAATTATTAGATAATATTAACTGTTATTAGTTTTACAAGTTCAATGTTAATGAATTTTTATTTTATATGAATTGATTGTTTTAGTATTGATGGAAGGCCTTTAAGCTCAAAGAAAAATTATGAAGAGTTTGTTTAGGGTAAAACTATTTTTCTGAAAGTAAAAAACAAGAGTGAAAAGATTATGCCCTTGTATGTACAAGACAAAAAAAAGTGTCAAAAGGCTATTTTTCTGAAGTCGGCACAGTCAAATGATTTATTATTATTTTTTTAATTTAATTCTATTTAATTATATTTTTTTTATATATTAAAAGAAAATTGAAAGTGAAAAGCAAGAGCGAAAAGATCATGGTCGTGTATGTACGAGACAAAGAAAAGAGTGTATGGTTTCACACCGAAATGTCGAAGTTATGGAATGGTCTTGAACCACGTGATTCGTGGCAACCCCCCAAACTGCACGTGACGATGGTCACGTCACGTCCACACTATTCATTTTTCATTTTCATGCTTAAACATATTTTAAAAAATGGCTCAAGCCTTTTTGCTAAGCCCATAATTTTTATTTTATTAAATTATAATTTGATGCGGAATGGGGTTCGTGCCCTTTTCCTTTTCATGATCTTCTCAAATCTTGGTGTAGTCTTTGGTGTCCAAAAGTGCTTCCATGTGGCACTTCCCTTGTTGACTATGATAGGCATCAATATTTTTTTTTCTTTTTAAATTTTAGAGGCAGCCAGCAGCCTTCTTTCTCCCTTCTCTTTGCCCCTGCAACGTGTTGGCATGCAACCAGACAGCTTATTTTGAGAATCTGGGCAAATAGCAGCCAAAAACCAAAAACTAGAACAACTCCGTGACTATATTCAGAGTTTTTGAATTCTCATATGAATGAAAAATTGAGAATTGATAGATTTTTTTTCATAATAACTTTCACAGTATCCAAACAAAATTAATTGAACAAAACTTAAATATCGATCGATGCACAAAAACTAGGAAGTGCTATCACCGACGATCTCATCTAACCTACTTATGAGATCTCCACATTTTAAACCTGACAATCCAACATAAGGATCTTTACAGGAATACAGTGACAAAACTTTTAAGGTAGTAAAAGAAAATTTGAAAAAATTAACAATTTTTAAATCTTTTACAAGATCAATAATTTTTTGGTCTTTTTATACATGATATTATTGGAGAAACAAATAGTAGGTTTGTAATATTTATAGTAAACTATACTAAATCTTATAACATCTGAAACCAACAAAGTTCTATATTTACGATGATTAGGTTAAAATATCACATTTTAATTTTTTATTTCTGAAAAAATACTCAGAATTTTCTAAATAAAAGTCTATATATTGATCTTTTTGCAAACCCAAACTAGTTATTTCATTATTTTATAGCATCATCAACCGACAGCCAGCCTAATGGATAAGTGTGTTAGATTTTTTAATTAAGTTTCGAAAACTACACAGGTAAAACTCCTCTTAAATTGAATCCGACAATATTCGAATCAAATTAATTAGAGTGTGACTGAAGTACTAATTGATTATAAAAAAAAATGTATACATATTTCATAACATCTCTTTTAAGTGTTTAAAGTGGTAATTATTTCATTAATTTTTAGATATGAAATAATTTCTTTTCCATAATTCCTATTTTTCAAAACCGGATCTCTCAATTTTCTAAGAAAAACAATATCGTGGGAGAAAAGAGACACGTCATTTCATTAGATAGAACTTTGTGATAAATGAAAGTGAACCATCCATTGACTCTTGAGCAAAGAGAGAGTTTCAAACATTTTTTATATGAGCTTGAAGGTCATTTTCATCAGTTTTGAAACCTTGCTACCAATTTTGAATGAGTAATTAAAATGTGAATCATATGCCTCAGTACCATATTTTTGTTGTTTCCTTCGTCTTTCTTTCCAAAGCGACTCTTATGGTCCTTTTCTATTGATCACAATCACGACCACATATGATAGTCGAAGAAGATTTTTGTAAAATCCTCATGACTATTAATATTGATAAAACTCATAATTATTAAATTACTATCCAAGAGTCATTATTTTTTTATATAATAAAATAAAATTAAAATTACTATAATTACCTACCATGAAAAATATCTTTTATCCCGATCCTTTTACATGTTGAATATACTATAATTAGAATAAACCAAAATACTAAATCCATCAAAAATTAAAATAAATTACTTAGTCCTGATATCCCAAGGGAATAGTTTAATGGTCACAATTCATTTCTCTCAATTCAGTAATTCAGATTTAAATCTCAGTATAAAAAAAAATTACTTAACATTGATTCTGTTGGAATCGATTTTCGCCCCACAGATACCTGCACTTCCGACTCGAGCGGGAAGCCGATAGCGGTGGTGCTATACAATTCTTCACGGATAAAAAACCTACAAAAATCCCACTGGGGGTGGCCCGACGGGGGGACTCTCATGCTCAAGTCAGTATGAACGATAAGATAAAGACTGATAATAGTCGTAAATATCATACCTTTGTCACATGAGATTGAGCATGAAGGTCTACCTCTGTCGGTGTATGTAAATGGGTATGAAACCCTCCTCTAAATGATATATAAGATTGGATATAGAACCCCCCTCTGAACGATATACAAAACTGGGTATAGAATTCATCTCTGAACAATGTATAGAATTTGGTGTAGAACCCCTCTCTGAACGATGTATAGAATCACCTCCCTTTCATGTGTCAAAAACTTAATCCCCTCTAAGGATTACCTATGCTCTATATTTATAGCCTTCCCAAGGATGTAAAAAATCATAGTTTCCTTTTACTTGAAATTTTTTAAGATATTTAGGATTGTAATTAGAGACTTCTAAAAGGTTTAGAACTCCTCCACAAATATGAAAAGATTTGACCTTGATAGTAATTGTCTTCTTTATCGAATAATCATGTATGATTTTGAAAAGCTATTAAATAGAGTATCATCTGACTCCATTCTATTTTTAACTTTTCTTGCTCCTCGCCCCTAGATCCAAACCCAAAGAGACCCAGACCTAGACCAAGGCGTAGCCAAGCAGTTTCGGTTTGGCTACTCACCTTGCTACCTCCTTGGGTTTGTGGAGCTTAATTGATTTTTTTTTTTTTTATGGTATAAGAAAAGATAATTAAATTAGATTAAATTGAAAAAAATAATAAAAAAAAAAAGCTCTATCATTATAACTGTTCTTAGGACGGCTTGGTTGACTTTTAGATTCAAATAACTTTCATGGTAGGTTTAGCTTCATTTGTTGACTCGAGAGGATGTGAAAGTTCACATGGTATTTTGCGGTCAATATAAGCTGAGTTGGAATCCTACGGTTCCGTTACGGGTAAGGCCCGCTTTTCTCAATTTTTTCATATGTTAATTATTTTTTATTAAAATAGGGAAGAAAATGTTTTTTTGGGGGGGGGGGGGGAAGGGGGAAGAAAGAAGAAGAATTCTTTGTATTGGCTGGGTGGCTAAAGATAAAAGAGAAGAAAAACCATACCTATTTTCGACAACATGAGGTTTTGTCTTTGTCAAGGTGGTCCATCTGCAAAACACAATTCCCATTTGTTCTCTTACTGATGTTTTCTGGTACAAGTATTAAGCACTTCCTCAAATGTCTAGATACCATGAAATGTGCTACATGAGTTTCTTGTCCTTGCGCTCCGGTTAGCAGTCATCTTGTATTATGAACCAACAGTTCATCTGGCAGAAAAAATAATAAGTGTCCATTTGACAATTTTTTTTTTCAATTTTTCCACTTCTTATAAAAGAACGAAATTCTATTAAATAAATTTTCTTCTCTCTAAAAATATTTTTTTGTAAGTAAAAATTTTAAAAAAACTCCTAAGAGAATCTTTTTCTTCTCTTATTTTTTATATGCTACCTTTTAAAATAATATATTTCTTTTTATACTATTTATGTCCTCAGTCGAAATGTTCTTGCCATAAATTCATTTATCCTCGTGTATTTTAGATTTGGATTATTCGCTTTAATTTTAACTTTTAATTTTTAACTTTTAACATTTAACTTTATTTTAGAAGTTATAAATCAGTTTTATTTTTAAAAATAAAAATATTAAATAATTTTTAATTTTATTTTAAAAATTATTAACTTTTATTTCTCCTTATAAAGAGAAGAAAATATAAAAAAAAATCCTATCAAACAAGTATTAAATTCCTTAACTGTAATTTAATTCAAATTTTAAGAAAAAAATTATATTAAGAGAACTTTCTTTAAAAAGGGTCTGATATTATTTCAAATTAAATTGATTAGAATATGATTTTAAATATTAATCGATCTGATAAAAGAAAAATCCCCTTATACTACCTATTATCGTTTTGACTCTCTTCTACTATTCTCATTTCACTCTATTATATTCAAACTATCGATTAATCAAAATAAAAAATATATTATTTAAAATGTGAGTTTTATAAACAGAATCACAAACCCAACCATCTTTTGTAAGCGACGCTATTAACCTCCCCCATGGGAACCAAATTTCGTCTGTCTTGTCCACTCCTGTTCGTGTCAACTGTACGAGGCGGGGCCTCTTTGCTCACAGTATGCATGTTGCACGTGGGTCGTCAGTCGTGAGTTGTGAGTCGTGTGTCGTGAGTCAACTGTTTTCGGGTACGAGTTCCATGTGTACTCGGTCTCTCTCAGATCCTGTCCCAAAACAAATAACATTAACACGTGTGGTCGGTGATAAATAAGTATGCAATTACGTAGTTTTCCTTCGAACCACTATTTTCCCTCATTTAAAATACTCATATGAGTTAGTATATTTAAGTTTGAATTTTGTGTTTGCTCTTGCCATGAATTTTTCTAGGATGCTATTTAGAGTTTGAATCCTTCTTGGGTACTATTTTAGAAAATTTAACTTGGCTGGATTTGTCTCATACTTACTCCCATTTTGTCTTATTTAGTTTGTTATATTTTGTATCTAAAGTAAAAATTATTAATAAAACATATAAAAAAATTAGAGTAGATGTTTAATTTTCTTCTAAAAGAAATTTAAATTGTCTTGTCACTCTTTTCCTCATTTATTCTATTTTGTGTTAGCTATTTTATTTAACGAACATCAATATTTGATTAATGTTAATGAATTATAACTCAAATGTCATAATTTTTTTTTTTAAATATCGAATTCAAATTTCTTCTAAGTATATATATAAAAAATCATTATTGTTTTGCCATTGCCTTGACAATCCAAAAAATTGTTAAATGAATTTCATTAAATCTTCTGCATGCTTTCTTTGTAATTCTAAAATTGTTAATTCGTGGTATTTAGTAGTAACCTAAGAAAAGAAATTTTGCTTTTGTTAATGCATAATGGTTTAAAGCTTTTTCTCTTTCATCCTTCTCTTTTTCTTTTTCTCTTTTTTCTTTTTTGACAAATTAATTGAAAAAGGAAAAAAAAAAAAAACTAGCCGGCCATGCTAACACTACAAAAAAATAGAATATCAGCGACAGAAATTAACGACGAAAAATTATCCATCGTAAATAGCGACAAAATTACGACGAATTAATGTCAGATTTTAAAATTTTAAAAAGTAAAGATTAACGATAAATTAGCGACGGATTAGTGACTGAATTATCCATAGAAAAAATCTATCACTAATTCCGCCGATAAAATAGGCGCAAAACTGAATAGTATTCTGCGGGACATATTTCCGACAGATTAGTGATGGATTAGCGATAGAATTATCTACAGAAAAAATCTGTCGCTAATTCTGTCAGTAAAACAGGCGTGAAACTGATTAGTAATCCACGTGATATATTTCTGACAAATTAGTGATAGATTAGCGATGGAATTAGCGACAGACTGTATTCTGTCGCTAATTGATTGCAATACATAAAATTATTATTAAATTTTTTTGCGTCGGATTAGCGACGGAAGTATTTGTGTTGCCAATCCATCACAAATGAAAGAAATTGTATTATTTAGCGAGGGATTAGCGACAAAATCTTGCCACAGATTTTTTCCGTCGTTGTTCTGTCGTTGTTTTTTAGGTTTAAAAAAAAAAAAAACACGTTAAGTTCCCTTGTTTGCCTTCCATCACGACTATCTCTCTTGCTCTCCCTTTCCTTGCTCCTCTTCTTGGTTCCTCGCTGCCTCTTATCAAAAGGGAATCAACAAAGTACGATTTTCGACTTCATCGTCATCGCCGTCGACCCCTGTTGAGGTTCATCTGTCTTTCTCTCTTAGATTAGGGTTTGTGTTCGAAGAATGGTTTAGTCGAACTCGTCTCTCTCTCTCTCTCGTCTTGAGACTATGTTTTGTTCTGGGATATTAAGATTGGTTTTCCTTTTCTCTACAACTGAATCTCTTATGTAATCAGTCATTTCACAAATATCAGAATTTTAAGTCTTTAGCAGTCGATAATTCGTTTCTCTCTCTTCGAGACCCCGATAAATTCGATTCTTTCTCTGGTTCTTAATTGATCTATAAGCCCCTTTCTGTCTCTTGGATTAGAGAGGTAAGAATTGA
This sequence comes from Dillenia turbinata, assembly GCA_037126225.1. Taxonomy (NCBI): domain Eukaryota; kingdom Viridiplantae; phylum Streptophyta; class Magnoliopsida; order Dilleniales; family Dilleniaceae; genus Dillenia; species Dillenia turbinata. The sequence goes on along the minus strand of JBAMMX010000021.1, from coordinate 4,847,408 downwards.
ATTTCTAGGGTTTGATCTTGGTCTCCGTTTTCTTTGTTCGTTAAAAATTCTTGATTTTTCTTGTTATTTGAATTTGTGATCTGATTGTTCTGTAATTCGATTATTGTCTGGAATCAAGTTGAAATTGTTCATTGGTTTTCGATTCTCTCTTTACTTCTTAATTGATCTATAAGCCTCTTTTCTGTCTCTTGGATTGAAGAGGTAAGAATCAAATTTCTAGGGTTTCAAAACTCTAATTTTCAACTGCGATGGTGTCATTCTAGAGTTGGAGCACTTGCATCGTCAAGCTTATAATAATGCTTTTTCATTTTTTAATATTCGGTGTCCTCCTTCCTCTTCTCAACCTCTCAATTGGGACGTCGTCTTCTATGATGAGCTTCAGAACTGAATTGGTAGTGAAAAATCTAAAATACAATGGTTCTTTGCTTTCTCTCTCTCTCTCTTAATTGTTGTGTTGTTTGATTCTTTGGGGTCTATGCTAATTAGGTATTTCAAGGAACATAGTTGGCCTTTGTCATCGATTTCTAAGGTTCTACTGGAAGACAGTTCTCATCAATCAAATTTGATCGATACCTACAAGTGTGACTCAGTGCATTGGTGAATGTTGACTTCTATATCCGTAAGATTATACCTTTTAAGCATATGTTATTCGCCATTTATGATTGTTCCAAAATTTTCTCCATATCTGTACTTCCTGTCCCTTCATTTGAATGGAAACACTTAAGTGTTGTTTATATTTTATTTTGGCACTTTTGTAAGATCAAATTAAAATCTATTTACTTCTTAACCAAAGTGTTGCCTTGATGTGATAAGTTTGTCTTACATAGTGTGGAAAGATAAACTCTTTAATTTTAGGTTCTGCACTAGTATATCTACAAGATCATCCCTTTTAAGCATATGTTATTTGTCATTCATGATTATTCCAAAATTTTTCCTATATTCATGCTTTCTATCTCTTCATTGAATGGAAACCCTTAAGTGTTGTTTATATTTTACTTTGACACTTTTGTAAGATCAAATTGAAATTTATTTATTTCTTAACCAAAGTGTTGCCTTATTGTGATAAGTCCGTCTTACATAGTGTGAAAAGCTAAACTCTTTAATTTTAGGTTCTGCACTAGTATATTTGCAAGATCATACCTTTTAAGCAAATGTTATTTGTCATTCATGATTGTTCAGTGCCTCATGATTGATTAAGCTTGATAGAATCCTAGCAAACTTTGAGGAAGAAATGAAGCAAATTATTAAAATTTTGTCAAAGGTGATGTATAAGTATTTAGATTATTTTTGGACCAAGCTAGTAAACCATCCATTTGTTTACTTTCAATATTTATAATCATCTGAATATCTAGGATGCTAATAAGATGTTATGGAATGTTCTAGGGAAAGGCAAATAGCTCTCTTTTTGCTACCTAGACTAAGAAGGTTTCTGCCTCCAAATGATAACTTGTATAAGATAATTTTAACTTATGAGTAACTAAATGAAAAAGCATTATATCTGTAGGTTGAGGATCTTGCACGTATATCCTTTAAGAATACTCCAATATATATTGACGTTGATGATAGGAGATCAAAGGTAATATGAATTATCATTTCTTTTCTATTTCCTTATGATCGAATATTCTCTTCCAATAAGTATCAATGAGTCAGTTATTGAGCTATTATCTTACAAGTTACCAATGAAAGACTACAACAAGGCTACATTGTTATACCTAGTGCCAAGAGATTCATCCTTTTTATTGACTTTTCTGAAGAAAAATTTGTCAAAGTGATAGTTTTCCTCTCATCATGTAATTCAGTCAAATTTCATTTTGAGCTTCTAGTAGGCTAATGTGAAATGTCTCGAAATTCATGAAAAGCAAAAGCAACAGAAATGAACCTCCACCTTTTTTGAATTCTACAATGTTGAAAAGGGAATCTTGTTATGTACTGACGTTGCTGCTCGATGGCTTGATATTCCTACTGTGGAAATTTTTGATCAAATTCTAAAATCTCAGAGTTTTACATTTTGATGTTCCTTGTAGGATTTTTCAAACTAATTTAACAACTTTGATTCTTGAAACCCTACTGTTTAGGTCTTGACTTAGCATCTTGAGTAAGACCAACATCTCTGTTGTTGGGTGGACAGACATAAGTCCAAACTATTGCATAATGTCATTTTTTGAAACTCCTGTGATAAGTGGGTAGTTTGACATGTGCTTGAAATTTGCATTACTAAGTATTTATTTGATTCTTGTGAAATTTTTGTGTTGAAGCAACTTGCCAGAACCGTGTTTGTGTCTCCGCGCTGGTCGCGCACTGGAGCCACAAGGGCTACGCGGTTGAATAACGTGGCTCCCGTAGTGGAACCGTGAGAGCTGTGACGGGGCATGCACGGTTGAACCCGTGGCCCGCGCGGTTGAACGTGCGGGCCCGCGCGGCTGAACCGCCTTACCCGTGCGATGGAAAACTACAACAGGGCCACGCGGTGGCATGCGTGATTGAACCGTGTGCTCATGCAAAGAGGAACCTCGATGCTTAAGCCGTTGAGCCATGTGGCTCGCCGGTTTTCTTGTGGGTGGAACCTCACGGCTCACGCGCTGAACCGCATGGCTCGCGTTGTGGAACCATGCTTCTCATGTTGCCAATCAAGGACGGATTAACGACAGACAATCCGTCGCTGTACAAACCGCTGGCATTTTCTAACAACTTATATCGATATATCACATAAATTTTTCCGTCGCTAAAAATATCCGGCACCAATTTATGGGTAACTTCACAACTCATGTCGACTTATCAACGACTAATTAGCTTATCGATCTTTCAACAATGGAAAAATCGTCATTAATCCGCCGCTAATATGTCGACATGAGTTGTAAAATTACCCATGACATTAGCCATGAATTTATACAAAGATGGATTTTCCATTGTTAACCACTGAAAATATTAGCAATGGATTTTTTCATCGCTAATTTTAACGAGGAAATTTCAGTGATGGAATTAGCGATTGAAATTTCAATTAGTGACGGAATCTTTACTTTTAGTGATAGATTTTTCCATCACTAATACATTGTTTTCTAGTAATGTGATTGCTAACATCGGATAATAGGACAATGGGCATAAAATAACCTCCATACACGTTGTTTGTGCCATGAGCGCTAGTGTGTACCAGCCAAAATCATAGTTTTAGTCTTCAAAGGTGGCCGTAGAAAATGAAAGCACTTTTTTTTTTTTTTTTTTGGGTGTGTGTGTTCTTGTAAAACGACCTTCAACCTTCTAGCCATAATAAGAATAGAAGGGAGATTCGAAATAAGTGATCCCAATGATGTTACAAAGAAATTCGTCTTTTTTTAGCTACTACGTTGGAAGGGCCTAGAAATTACTTAGTCCTGCATTACAAATTATTATTAGTGTCCAATATTGGAGGAAAAAGATCCATTGAATCTATAGGTACTTTCTTTTTTTTTTTTAAATATATGAAAGAGACTCAAAATCAAAAACTCTAAAGAAAAAGAGAAGGAGACGATGACAGTTGAATTATAGATCCTTGACGAATTTATATGTGTTTCTAAAAAGGAAAAAATATTGTAATTTAATGCACTTTAAAGTCTACTAATTTTGAAATTCCTTGTTACAAATGTAATTGGAGTTTATTCAATATAAATATTATGCATAAAAAAATCGAATTTATACATAAAAGGACATTGTTCGCATTTTTTATATTTCTAGCAAAGGAATTTTTTTTTTCCATACGTCGGAAGAACTAAATTAACATTGGTTAAACAACCTATAATACCCCAGTGCAATTTGCTTATAATAAGAGACAACCCCATTATCTTGAATATTTTCAACATATCTTTGGAAAAGGGTGAGGTGAGGTTAACTCCTTGTTTAGGAATACATTATTTTTGAGAAAAAGAAAAGCACAAGAAAAAACGTGAATTTGTACAAAAGTTACTAAAAAATTAATATTTTCCATGTGAATTACCATATCATAACTTGTTTGCATGTATATGTTGAAAATAAAAATGGTATGTTGAAAGAGGTGAAGAGCACGAGAAAAAACATGTGAATTTGTACAAAGTTGCTCACGTAAATTACCATGTCATAACTTGTTCGCATGTATATGTTGAAAATGAAAAAGGTATGTGGAAAGAGGTGAAGACAATTCCTTTCGAGAAGATCCTCAATACCATCTAAGACCAAAAGGTGGACTCATTATTCTCTCAGGTCAATCTCTAAATGTTATTGAGTCAACTTATTCCTAAGTCGATTTAATTTGTTTCATGGTTTAGATTTCTGATAGCATATCTGATCAGGTCGACTTAACATTTTCTCAGGTCTAACTTGTTATTAACTCGACTTGTTTTCCTTCCAAGCTGACCTATGTTGTTCATGTCTACCGGTGAAGGCAACCGGGTTGATTTATATTGTGTATCAAGTCAATCTAAGGCAATAGATTGAATTATGACACTACTAGAAAATGACTTTTCAAATGATGAAAATTACGACGGAGAAAAAACGGTCGCAGTTAGGGGACAACTTGAGACGGATTAGTGACATTTAAAAACCAATAACTCAAAAATCCGGCCGCGAATTATTCCGTTACTAAACCGCCGTAAAAACTTTTCTCAACAAATTAGCTAACGGATTTAGTGATAGAAATTTTCTCTTGCCAACTGTCGCTAAAGAGTAACGATATTGAAATTTAGCGATGAAAAATCGGGTTGCTAATTTTTTTCGCCGCTAATCCGTCACTGAAACTTGAAAAAAAAAAAAATTTTTTTTTATTAAATATAATTTCTGTTTTAATAAATATAATTTTTTGTGTTTTTATTAAATATAATTGTGTCTTTTATTAAATAAAATTTTTTCTTTTTTATTAAATATAATTTTTTGTTTTTATTAAGTATAATTTTGTGTTTTTATTGAATATAATTTTTGTATTTTTATTAACTATAATTTTGTGTTTTTATTAAATATAATTTTATATTTTTATTAAATATAATTTTTTGTTTTTATTAAATATAATTTTTTGTTTTTATTAAATAAAATTTTTTATTTTTATTAAATATAATTTTTTGTTTTCATCAAATATAATTTTTTGATTAAATATAATATTTTGTTTTTATTAAATATAATTTTGTGTTTTTTATTTAAATATAATTCTTTTTATTAAATATAATTTAATGTTTTTATTAATTATAATTTTTTGTTTTTATCAAATATAATTTTGTATTTTTATTAAATATATTTTTTTGTTTTTATTAAATATAATTTTGTGTTTTTAGCTAAACATAAATTTGTATTTTACTTAAATATAATTTTGAGTTTTTATTAAATATAATTTTATCTTTTTATTAAATATAACTTTTTGTTTTTATTAAATATGATTTTGTGTTTTTATTAAATATAATTCTTGTTTTTATTAAATCTAATTTTGTATTTTTATTAAATATAATTTTTTGTTTTTATTAAATATAATTTTGTATTTTTATTAAATATAATTTTGTGCTTTTATTAAAATTTTATATTTTTATTAAATTGGGGGTATTGTATTTTTAGAATTAGAAAGAAAATATTGAATTAGAAAAATTAAATAATAACACAAAGGTGATGGTAGCAAGTAATAGTTAAAACTCTCTTTTCTCTTTCACACCCGTGTTCGAACCCGATGTGTGAACATTTTTCAACAAATTAAAAGATGGGCGCGAGTGGGTGGGACCGGGCCGGGCAGACGAGAGCAGGCGGGCGGGCGGGTCGGCAACCGAGCGGTGTCTCGGGCTCGCTCACTTGAATTTGCTCTCACTCACTTCAACGTACGGACTAACGATGTAAAAATTTTCATACGCTAAAATTAGTTATTAATCCATCGATAAATAGGGAATAATTTGAAAAAATATAAAAGTAAATTACCAAGGACGATAGCGACGGTTAAAATTGCTAATAGGATCCGTCACCTAAATTTCACCGACGAGCCGAATCACTAGTGACGGATTTTCTTAGCAATGGAAAATTCTCTCACGTCTAAATTAGTGAGGTATTCAATGATGAAATTTTCCGTCACTAATATTTTTAGCGACAAAAATTTTAGTATCAGCCACAAATATTTCCGTCACGATACTCGCTCTAGTAGTGTGGAAGGCAACAGGACTACCCTTGTTTAGGAAGGGAGCCTAACGGTTACACTTCGGAGAGCTCAGTTAATGCCTTCCTAAATTTCAAACCCCTGTGGATAAACCCGCATGGGCTCTACAACCAGGAGTCAATCACGAGAAAAGTTTTCAAGCTCAAGCAAAAATTTACAAATCCTCAAAAGAGGCAACAAAATTCGGCCCAAGCATTCGGTGACCCTCAAACAACTATGGAATGATCTCGACACTCCGAGGCTACTAAAATTGGACCTCAAAGTCCCTCCAACAAAGAAGGAACAAAGACAAGGCATTCTCCTTGTTTATGTCTCTAGGAAAGCTATTCAAGGAGGTTCACCAAGAAATCCTAAGAACGAAGACTCTACCATCCTACGAGGATATTAGAGCACAATCTGTAGCCGGAACTTCCATAAGACTTGAGGAAGAAAGCCAACCTCAAATTGTGGCTTCAAACTTGCATTAGAGGAGCAAGATGCTTTTGATCATATGAACTCACAAAAGGGTGAGCCATACCAAAGAGAAGTGTTGGGACCCGTACCAGAACCAAGGCCCAAGGAACCCAACCATAAGGGAAAATCCTCCCAACATGTGGCTCACTTTACAAGTTTGGACTCAACAACAAGAAGGTAACCTAAACGAGGTACTTGCTCAAACCTAAACTTGCACTACCAAAAAACACGGGACCAGCCGAGGAAAATTAGCAACGGATAATTATCCGTCGCTAATTAGTAAAATAATTGGGACGGAATTAAAGACGAAAAAATCCGTCGAAAAAGTTCCGTTAATAAAATTAACTAATGATAAATATTTCCGTCGGTAACTATCACAAATACTTGAAAAAAAATTAGAAAATAAGTGACGAAATTAAACGTACGTAAAAAATCCATCGTTAAAATTCGCTAAAACTTGAAAAAAAATTTGCATAAATTAGCTAATGTAAATATCCGTCATTAAAAATTCCATTGCTAAAATTAGCGACGAAAGTATTCCGCCTGTAATCTATCGCTAAAATTTGAAAAAAAAAAATTATTTTTATTAAATATAATTTTGTGCTTTTATTAAATGTAATTTTGTATTTTTTATTTTTATTAAATTATGGTATTGTTTATTTATTAAATATAATTTTATGTTTTTATTAAATATAATTCTGTATTTATAATAAATATAATTTTGTGTTTTTATTAAATATAATTTTTGTGTTTTTATTAAATATAATTCTAGTATTTAGTATTTTTATTAAATTAGGGTATCGTTTTTCATTAAATATAATTTGTATTTATTAAATATAATTTTATATTTTTATTAAATATAATTTTTGTGTTTTTATTAAATGTAATTTTGTATTTTGTATTTTTATTAAATTAGGGTATTGTTTTTATGAAATATAATTTTACATTTTTATTAAATATAATTTTGTGTTTTTATTAAATATAATTTTGTATTTTGTATTTTTATTTAATTAGGGTACTTTTTGATTAAATATAATTTTTTATTATTATTAGATATAATTTATATTTTTTATTAAATTAGGGTATTGTTTTTTTCATTTAATGTAATTTTTATATTTTTATTGAATATAATTCTGTGTTTTATAAAATATAATTTTTGTATTTATACTTTTATTAAATTTTGGTATTTTTGTTAAATATAATTTTGTATTTTTACTAAATATAATTTTGTGTTTTTATTAAATATAGTTTTATATTTTTATTTAATATGATTTTGTGTTTTTATTAAATTAGAGTATTGCAATTTTGTTAAATAAAATTTTGTATTTTTATTAAATATAATTTTTTATTTTGTATTTTTAATAAATTGGAGTATTGTTTTTTTATTAAATATAATTCTTATATTTTTATTTTAATACGATTTTGATTTTTATTTAATTGGGGTATTTCATTTTTATTAAATATAATTTTATATATTTTTATTAAATAAAAATTTTGTGTTTTTATTAAGTATAATTTCATATTTTTACTAAATTATAGTATTGTTTTTATTAAATATAATTTTATATTTTTATTAAACGTAATTTTGTATTTATATTAAATATAATTTTATGCTTTTACTAAATATAATTTATTATTTTTTTAAATTTAATTTTATATTTTTTAATATATTTGGATGTTGTGTTTTAAATGATAAGAGTGGAAATAAAAAGTAAAGAAGTAAAAAAAAGAAATAACACATAATTTATAGTGGTATAGTGGTTAAAATAACTCCAAACATGCTTGAGAATCCGTGTTTTTAATTGGGTGAGAGCATTTTTTCAATAAAAAGGGCAGGGGGTATGAAGAAGGCATGCAGCTGTGGGTGGGTGGACAAGACGCGCGGGCAGGCATGGGCAGTGTTTGCTGCCACGTGCGCCTTGGGTACGATTTTCAGCGACGAAAAATAATCAGAGAAAAACCGTCGTAATCCGTCAATGATTTGGAATATTGTGAAAAAATGTAAAATTATATTAGTGAGGAATTAGTGATGGATCATTACCGACGAAAAATTTCTGTCGTTAATCCGTCGATAATACATTTTCGCACTTTTCAAATTACCGAAGGTAGATTTTTTAACGACGAAAAATTTTTGTCATTAGTCCGTCATTAAACTTTCCGACGAAAAATATTTCTCTCATAACTAAATTTAGCGAGATTTACTTTCAAGTGATTCGACTTCCGCTGCTAAAAAAGTTTTTAAAGACAAAATATTTACTATCAACAATGGATATTTTCATCACTGATATCCAATTTCTAGATGTGTTGAATGCTTTGAGTTTGGTGCATTGCTATATATTAACACCTCTAATGATATCTAGGAATTGATGTAAACATTTCCATATCATTTGTTGACACGC